>LOJH01027049.1:0-18188 GCA_001685095.1 Ellobius talpinus
TACACAGACAAGAAAATTGGCAGTCAATCCAGGTTTCCTGTTAGATGTACAGCTGTTAAATAGGATCATTTGTCTTGATCCAGTGCCAACCACAAGCCCGGGTCCTGCCACCAAAGAATACATTCAAAAGTACTCATCAAGCATAGAAATCACAGTTTTATACCATCAAAGTCTCAGCAAAGTCAAAACTGAATAACTGAAATAGCACTTACTGAATAATTTGGTATACATTAATAAATTCTAAAAGTTTACTACTTTGATGGCTAGCCTCATTCTACACAAAACTTTCACTGCAAAAGAAATTGATGTTGTTTGGGGGAGAATGGTTGAATTGGTTAAATAAATATTCATAGCTAATATTATTTTCAATTTAATTTTTATTTGTGTGAAATAATTTAAATGGATGCTATATTTGAAGAAAGAGCATTACTTAATTATGTATGACAAGCATCAACAGTACAGATATATTTATAATCAGATATAATTTGTTGATTTCAACTTGATCATATGAAATATTTTCTTCGTTCTTCTCATGGAAGTTGTACACTTGTTAGACTCACCCATTTTGTTAGCTTGGGGATTGAGCTCGTTGCCTACTGGAAGACTGAGAGCAAAACCGTTTATAGAGCAATAAAATCCAGATCTCCTGAAATCAAATATGCTTTTCGGATGGGGCAAGCAAGGAGCTACTATTTTAAGGTCTGGAGAATCCTCACACTCATGTAACCTAAAGCCTTAAAGGAATAAAAATTTTCAATGTCTAAATATAAAACACATTTTTTATTTCTTAAATTGCAGCCCAGCGAAGGTAACACAGAGAATTAAAGTTAGAAAATGTTTGACAGCCCTGTGTGAAACAATAGATGAATAAAAAACCAATAGTCAGACATCAACTTTGCTCAACTCTGCCAAACCTATTACAGAACAAGGACAAAATTTTAGGGCAAGTTGTTATAGGTACAGTTTAGTGTCCATTGTAAGAATTTACCCATTGAACTAGGATACTGCATTCAGAACATTAATTAAGGGAAAGAAGACTGTATTTTCCTTTCTTTTTTAAAGCTGTTACTCAATTTTCCTTTAAGCAGCATCTCAGATTAGCAAAAACAGAATTTTGTGTGCTTCCTGGCTCTCCTTTTCTTATGGGAGATATAAGATTTAATAGTAATAAATATCAAAACTGTTTTTACATGCAAATGCAACCATATCTGTTTGGCAGCAACTTGGGATACAGACACATCAGAGCTTGTCTTCATTGTTTTGAAAAGTTGAGTGAAGCATTCACACAGCGAGCAGCAATGTAAGCTGCTGAAACCGTTGTGAAGAAAGAATTTGACTCTACTTAGTAAAGGTGAGCAGATGCATACAAAGTGATCAATGCTATTGCTATCTAGGGAGATTATACTACGTCTGCATCAGGAGGCATGTCCAGCAAAAAACAGCAATACAGAAAAAAAAAGCAAGAGAGAAGCAACAATAATCGCATAAAAACTGCATATAACTCAAATTCCATTGCTCTGTGGCTGAGGAGATTGTGGCATATTTATATACTGGAATGCTTTCTGGAACGGAGTTATATCTGTGGGTATTTAAACAAATGGGATCTAGGGGCTGGAGAGAGCACTCAGTGGGTAAAGTGTTTGTTGTGTGAGTATGAGGGTCATCGTTCAGATCTCCAGCCCCTGCAGAAAAGCCAGGCATAGTGGTTCTCTGTACACGAGTACTGGGGGATGGAAGTGGGCAGATCCCAGGGCAGTCTAGCCAAGTTGGTAAGCTTGAGATTCAATGAGATACCCTCTTTCAAAATATAAGGTGTGGCAGCAATTGAGGAAGACATCCCAGCACCAACCTCTGACCTCTACTTGCCTATGAGTGCAAGGGTGCCTGCATACACACATGCACACAGGTATGTATGCATATGCAGCACACACATGTACGAATACATAGGAAGAGTTGAAAAAGAAAACCGAACACTACCTGAAAAATTAAATAACAGGCAAAAACAATGTAGTTGAATTGGTTTCTATTTCTCAAAGAGGGGAACTAAATAGCACATCCTTTAGAAGTGCATTCAAACAAAGTAAAAGTATAAAGAAAAGCAGGGAGCATCTGACACCAAATATGGAGAAGAGAGGACTTCTTGGGGGAAGGAAACAAATGCAAGGTGGAAGGGTGTGCATGAGGTGGCTTCAGATACCTGCGCTGCTTGCTGTCCAAACTGGAGAGCAAGTTCTCAGGAGTGCAGGGGCTCAGTGGTCAGTGACTGATTGGACTTCTGTTTGGTTTGCTCTAGTTGTCTCTTTCCTTCCTTTTTGTCATGCATTTTGTAGTTTTTGATTTTAGATAAACCACATTTCACAACAAAGTAAAGAAAGCAAATGTAGGCAGGGCAGTGGTGGTGCACGCCTTTAATCCCAGCACTCCAGAGGCAGAGGCAGGTGGATCTCTGTGAGTTCGAGGCCAGCATGGTCTACAGAATGAGTTCTAGGAAAGCCGGGGCTACACAGAGAAACCCTTTCTCAAAAAAAGATTAATTAATTGATTAATTAAAATAAAGTAAATGTAATAACATAAATGTTTAACAAATTGGTAGTAGTTTTTGATTGATTTATTTTCAAAGCATCTGTTCACCAATTCCTTGTATTTTCCCAACCAATAATCAAAGGTAAAAATAAGTGTGTTGAAGTTCAAAGTAAACCAAGACAGAGATTTATTGTAAAGTAGTTTATCTAAATTCACGGGAATCATATTATACCACAGAAGAGAACGTAGGGCAATAAATTCTCATTTAACAAGTAGATCTTATCAATAATCATCACAATTTATCTTTCTTCTTCATTCTAGAGGTTTCCGGTGCAATGGTGCTTACCCTAGATATGAGGGAAGGGATGCTGTTTATGTGTTTTATGATTGTAACTCTCAGACCCTGTGCCGTCAGTTGCAGTTTCTGTTGCCTACCTCCTTCTGCTGAGTAGATTAACCTGCTACTCACATGGAGTCCTCACAAGTCATTCCCTATAAGGTGTGTGCATGAGACTCGCTGAGCCAAATGCTCTGTAATTCCCTCTGAACATTTAAAAGTTAGGAGTGGCCCCAAGCAAAAGAGCCTGTTCCAATCTTATTTTTGGAAGATGAAAGTCCTTGTTTCATTAGGATACCCTCTTGGTAGGCACCTGAGCACAAAGAACCATGTGCCAGAAAACATGAAGCGGTCAGTCTTATTCTCTAACAATAACCTTCTCAAAAGGGCTCTGCACAGTCATACATGTCGGTAATTCCAGCACTTGGAAAGTGGACAGAGAAAGATTTGAGGTCGTGCTCGAATATATAGTGAGTGCTAGAGGCTGCACTGCATGAGAACTGTTTTTAAAGGCGAGGGACCTTCATTTAAGGAACCGAACAGGGTAGTGAGAGACTCAGGAACCGTGCTGATCATTCCAGAGGGGAGTGACTCAGCAACCTAAGAACCTTGCACTCCTCCCAACTCTTGAAGGTTCCACCACCTCCCAATGCCACCTCAGTAGGACCAAGCTAGCACGCGTGACTCTTTGGGGAACGGAGGTGACAATGCTAACCCTGAAGAGGGAGAGAAGCCTGGTGGGAGACTCTTTTCTTACGTCACTCTCAGCCTGACATGGGGAGGCATCCGCTGTGGGGCAGATGGAGTGAAGGAGGCTCTCTACTCAGCAAGTTGTCATGTGAGACACAGCAGCAAGCTTCCTGACTAGAGTAAGGGAAAGGGCAAAAGGACTTCCAAGGGCATCTCAGCAGCATTCCATGTACTCACTAGAGATAGCGGATTAGAGAACGCTGGTGCCACTGCCCGATCCTGAGGTTGAGCCACATGAGTCCTTCGTGACATTTCTTTGTGTCTATTGACTTCAGGACTGGTTCATGCAAACCGACTTAATGGAACCATCCAGATGTGGAATCATCCAGATGTGGGCTTGACTTTTACTTCATTATTTTGATTGCGCAGAGATTGAGAACAGTTCTGTAACTTCTCTGAGCTTTAGTTTCTCCTTCTAAAACTGTGATGGTGAGAGCTGGGGGGGGGGCGCAGCCATTCAAGGCTAGGCTTACAACCAAAACAGTGATGGCAAGATGTTGAAATTAAATTAAAATCTCAAAAATTAATGAATAAAGGGAGACAGCAATTTGTACTAAGGCATAGTTATAACTAAACCCGATAAATGTTGTATTTTTAACTGAATACAAAGAAAGAATACACACACACATATATACATACATAATATATACATACCTATACATAATACAGATATATAATAATTTGGACCTGAAAATGACCTACAGAGGAAGGGTGAACTGTGCCAGGTATGATTTTACACCTAGGATGGGAGTTAGACAAAGCTTAGGAAATGAGCTCTCTTATCTCTGCCTGAATGCATGCATTGGATCTCATCTACTTTGGCACGAGATTCTGAGCTCTCACAGACCAGATGAGGAACTCTGAGACATGCCAGTAAAGTTACGGGCCCACAGACTTTAAAAGTGAGATGAGTTCCTAGCTTCTCTTTCTGTTTTTCATGAAATAATAAAGAAGAAAGCAAATCAGTATCCCTATTGGAGCTGAATGATCATTCCAGAAGCATGGGCCAAAGAGTTTTTCTCCAGCTTCATCTGCTTAGTCTATGCTGAGACAGTGACCTGGGGACAGCAGTTCTTCTGCCTAGAGCTGTCAGAGGTGACACTGCTAAGCACAACCTCAGGATCATTGGGGTCTTAGGATATAGAGATGGCACCAGGAGCAAGAATGTGTGGACCCAACAGCAGCTCCAACGACTATGCTTTCCATTCCAGCAGGGAATAGGAGCACACGCTCAGTAGGCTGACTTCTCAAGTGTGAATGGTGGCTTCACTTAAGTGCCTGTGTGATCTCAGAGAAACTAGTCAACTCTGCATGTCTTGGCTGCCTCAACTATGAATGAGAGCTACATCTTTCAGTGGGGACCTGGAGTCTAGTTTTGTTTGAGCTTTATTTTGTCCACCAAAGAGATTTTTAAATGCTTCTGTACTCTATTTTTTTTTTTTAATGAGCAGGTTTGGCTGGGTTTGCAGGTCCATTGCTTGAGTGCTTGCCTGGCATGCACAAAGCCTTGAGTCACCTCCAATACCACCTAAAACTAGTCATGTTGGCAAAGGACATAAGGACCAAAGGTTCAAGATCATCCTTGGTTACATAGCTGCCTGGGAATTTTGAGACTGTCTCAAAGCCATATGTGTACAATTGCACATACACAGACATACACACCAACCAGAAACTAGCAATTTAAACACAAAACAGTAAGACTGAAATATTTGTGAATAAATTCTCCACATGGAATACATTTAATATTTTGAAATAATTCAATTGTCTTCAGTTTTACACTTTTATTGTGAATACAGATGTGATCTGTTCAGGGAGCAGGGGTGGGAGACACTACTATAGACATGTTATCTACACAACAGTTAACACACATCACTTCTCATACTTCCGCTCTTGGACACTCCCAAGCTCAACCCTCTCCATCAGTTCTTACCTAATAAAACTACTGCTTTATAGAAAAGTCATTCTAACTGCTGCGATGTCTCAGACATCACCAAGAACTTTGCCAGATACTATAATGATCGATGTTTTATACTGTGCATTTGGAATTAGTCTTCATAAAAGTTGTGACGGGTAGTAATCAAAAAACTAACTTGGGATTTGAGCCCATCTCTCATCTACTGCCAGTGTGGAATTCGAAGATCCCTAAGAGCTGCTTGTGGAAAAGGAAAAAGAAAACTATCAAATATTAACTGAATCGTAGGAAAATCTCAGCCAGATTTGGGTTCTGTGTATTATTTAACGCAACTAAATAATTATAGTAACAACTAGCACAAGCTGTTGCCTAGGAAGCATGTACGGCTGACATTTGGCACACCTCACCCCGACACACACTGCAAGGTGGGAGCTAAAAGGACATTAGGGACAGAATATACTAGAAGAAAACCTACTAGCTTTACTCAGTATTCTGGCGTCTTGAGTGAGTGTCTTCAGTGGAAGAGAAGTTTTGATGAAGTGCAAAGAACTCCATATATTTAAGCGAGCTCATTTCTCATTTTATTTCATTGCCTACTTAAAGGGCAATCATGATTGCATTATTAACATATTAACACTGTCATTTTTAGAAGAAAGAAAAATCTGCAATAACAGTACTCATGATGAGTCACAAAAAAATTAAACAGCCAAGTTGTTTCAGTAATATTTTGGCTTAAATATGAAAGTCCACTTGTAGGGTGACAATATTCGACCTATCGTGCTTCTTTCTCAAATTCTTAAGCTTGTGATAGACATGGCAAATAAGGGCAAAGCCTGCTTCTCCCACTCTGCCCTCCCTGTGTCCTTTTTAGGAAAGTCAGGGTTTTTCTTATAGACCTATGCATTTTAATTTTATATGTGTGAGTGGTTTTGCCTACACTCATGCACATATACTATATGTACACGTTGCCTACAGAGGCAGACAAGGGCATCAGTATTCCCCAAAATTGGAGTTACAGCTGCCTGGGAGCCCACGTGGGTGCTGGGAACCAAACCCAGGTCATCCCAGAGTACAGCAAGTGCTCGGAGCACTGAGTATCAGGCCCGGCTCAGAAACTCATGCTTTAAAGAATCATCCTTCTTTCTCATTTCTTCTTTCAATTTCATAATAAACTTGTCAAGCTACTTCCTAGCTCCTTGGGCGCCCCTAATTCTCTATCTCTGAAATTCTTTCACCCTCAAGTTTTTCCCATATCAAAAGTTTCCCTACTCGCAATGCTGGTTCTTCAGAGACTGTTTTTGCTAAGTAAAGTTGTTAATTAGTAAATTAACAGAAATACTACAATGTGGCTAATAACACCATTGTGCAGCCTACAGTCATGAAATATTTTTCTTCCTTACTAAGAGAGAAAAGTAACAGCAATCATGTGGAGATAATTCTTCACCAACAATGGATGATTAATGGCATGAATCATTTAGCACATATTACGAAAGACTCGGAGGCTGGAGAACAATTTTCTATGGCTGGACTCTTTAGCTACATTTAAATTTAATGCTACAAATGTTCCCTGATCATTTATTCACTAAGGCTACCTCGCAATACCTCACCTCAAAGACGTGCATGAAGGTAGGACATGGAACCAGGGAAAATTCACAGGCATAGAGAACCCAAAAGAGCCTTTGTCCTAAGTCCTTCCAGAAAGTTCCTTTCTCTCCCTGTCTCTCTGTGTGTCTAAGTGTCTAATTCTCTCTCTCTCTCCCTCTGTGTGTGTGTGTGTGTGTGTGTGTGTGTGTGTGGAGCCTGTGTGGGGAGTGTGTGAGTTCATATACACATGCTGTATCTATGTGTATGTATATTTTTGGCACACTCGTTAAAATACAAGTTTCCAATGGAAACCGAGCTTGCTATATATAATTTCCAGAGGAACACTGATCCTGTTTTAGACCCTGCCAAAAAGAGTTGTTCTTAATAGACCAGTTAGACGCACACCTTTATTAATGGGCATCTAGGTAGCTATAACCCACAAGCCACTGGTACTGGGATTCTCTGGTAAGGTAGAGTTTGCCTGAAGCCCTTCCTTTCCCAATGTTTTCCCCACACTCCATAAATTAGTGATGGGAAACCTTCATTCTTGAGCCACGTTGGTGCAACACATGCAGTAAAATCTCTGATGGATGGGAGCTAAAGTCCACATTGGTTAAAAGCAATTTGTCTCTCCTCCAGTTTACTCTATAATTCCCACATGTGTCTCAAATTTTTGAGCTTAAATATTCTTTTGGCTTTTAAATTACACAAATTGCACTTTAAATCTAAAAGGTATAAAATTTTGCAATGGTATGTCTTTTACAAATGAGCCATGGCTACCTTTTTAGATAACTTTAATCTTAGTTCAGTGCTTTAGACTCATGTGAAGTCCTTGCATATCTAACTAAGCATGGTTTTTTTTTAAGAATCTTTCATATGTCTATTGATTTCTTTTCATCTAACAAGCATGCCCAAAATATTTAGACCTACATATTACAAACTTTAGGGGTAAAAGTAAAATATAAGTGTTTAAATTATCTGTTTTCTTGTTTTCACTGTTAATTTTTAGTGTAATGTCTGAGCTCACTCTCCTTTGGTGTTGGTAGCTTTGTTCTACACCATCTGCTCAACGAATTCACCCCAATCCTCATAACCAGGCATCGACAAAATCTTCCCCTCAACTGTCTTCATTTCTACAGTTTTGACACTGTAGAGAAGGGTTCTGGGTTTCCTTCCATGTCAGCCATGAAAGGTAATTATAAAATTGACTTTTTTCCAAAATTTCTTTAAATATATGTTGACACTGTGGTTGATGGTTTGCTTACTCTTACTGTGCAGACAGGACTTTCAAAGATATCTGGCTATATGCAGTGTGGCTCAGAGGATTAGAGAAAGATTTCTGGTTGTTAACAAGAGCTAGATTTCTAAAAGTACTTCATCCCAGGGTCTCCTAACACATGGAGGCCTAGTTAAAGATTTCCACTGAGGGGGCTGGAGAGATGGCTCAGAGGTAAAGAGCACTGGCTGCTCTTCCAGAGGTCCTGAGTTCAATTCCCAGCAACCACATGGCTCACAACCAGTGGCTCACAATCATCTGTGATAAGATCTGGTGTCCTCTTCTGTACTGCAGGATACATGCAGGAAGAACCCCGTATACATAATAAATAAAAATCTTTAAAAAAAAGATTTCCACTGATCTGGATTCCTATATCCTATTAGGATGGTTTCACTACATAGCATACTGTTCCCAGGAAATCAGAGGTCACAGCCAATAGCAACAACACGATATGCAATTTTGACAATTAACTGATGTGTTTCCATTTTTCTCCGTTGCTTTTATGAATAAGGACAAATAGCATCTTCCAGAATGAGGTGAGAATCTTAGGGGGTTTTGTTATGGTTGGTTTTTCCCCTTTCATGCTCATGAATACGTCACTTAGAAAGACTTCACATTAGGAAGATGTAACTTCACATGTCAAAGTTTGTTCTCTGTGGTTTTTCTCTTCGTGTCCTTATCTGTCTGCCATTTGACAGAGGGAAGGGCTGGTGTGAATGGTCGTGGGGAGAAACTGCTTTGAACAGACAAAATTGGAATTACAAAAGAAAGATGCCAAAGGACTAGATGGAAACGATCTAAGAAAATATGGCTGCCCTTGCAAAGTGCTGAAAAAAAAAAACGTAGTCAGAGGATAAATTCAATCGAATGTGTTAACTGCTGAAAAAAGTAGAGAAAAGAAAAGGGAAGTGCTCCAGTTTTTAAAATGTTTTCGCAAAGAATAAGGAAAAAGAACACTTGTCTATAATGTTTGGAGTGATGGGAGGTTAAGAGAAAAATCCTGGCTAGGGTATCCCTAGTGATGGACAGAAAGACGGACTTCCTAAATGCACGAGGAGAGCAATGCCCAGATTTGCTGAGCTCTTCCGGCGTCCCTCTCTCGCTGTTCCACTCCTGAATGCTGGCAGCTCTCCCAACCTCAGCTCTGCACGAACAACACGGAATGACACACGCAGACCAGGGGGGATTCATGTTCTGTATGTTTATTTTACAAATGTAGAGATGCAGACAAAGGAACTCTGTATCCAGCATCTTCCCACTGCAAGCCATTGTGCCAACTGCTTTCCCATACAATACTACCTCACAGGCCCATTCTATGCATATTTCTCCTGAAAACAAGCTGTCTGTGTTATAATTTTTGTAGCCACTCAATGATTTCTTGTTGAATGAATAAATGAATTCAGCCACTTATTCATTCATTATAGAACTATTGGGTTTGTCCAAAGAGGGGAGGGGGAGCTAAAAACAAAACAGGTTCTATCATGTTCCAAAATGAGGATAATACTAAATTCAGTTCAGAGCAAATCTACCCATTTAGAAGAAAATTTAAAGTTTAATCATGGTTCTCATGAATCATAAACCAAGAGAAGACTTTAAAAGAACATAGGTTTATTTGTTTGTTTGTTTTTTTCCTCCTCTTTGGACTAATGCTACAGCAAGGATCAAAGATATTCTTCCTTTATTTCATGGACACATGCGCTTATGTGTATGTATTGGTAGCCAGACAAGCTTCTAACGAGGGGGATATTTAGTAAGTGCCTCAAGAATAAAGCAGATACTTTCATGGTGACACTAGCATTGCAATTTCTAAAATTATATTCCTCTCGTAGGAAATGGAATGTGTGGGGCTGTGGCTCAGGATGTGTAACTATATGGTTTAATATATTTTCAACAAAAAGACCATAAGTATTTGCAAATAATATTATTATGATGTATTTAACTCGATATTGATGATAGTATTTATTTAGTCCTGATTGGTATGACCCTCAATTGTTTTACACCTATAATTTCAGTTGTTCTTAAAAATATCCTGACAAAGAAATTTGGGGTTTTTTTGTTTTGTTTTGTCTTGTTTTGTTGTTTTGTTTTTCAAGCCAACGTTTCTCTGCAACTTTTGGAGCCTCTCCTGGAACTCACTCTGTAGACCAGGCTGGCCTCAAACTCACAGAGATCTGCCTGCCTCTGCCTCTCGAGTGCTGGGATTAAAGGCGTGCGCCACCATGGCCTGGCTAAAAAAGAAATTGTTGATGTTCTAATTACAGAGATGAAGCAATTGAGAAGTAGAAAGCTACCTATGATTGCAAAGCAGTATGTCAAACAGCTCTGTTCCCACCTGAGTCTGTAAAGTGAGTTACATTTCTTAGCTTAAACACAGATATATCATTTCTATTTTAATCAGGTGGTGTGAAAATGTCAGATATTTTCTTGGATTATCTGAAAAAATGAGATGTGAGAATCTTTAAAAAGACTAATCTATGCTGCAATTTCAGTTTGTTATTGTCTAGAAATGACAATATGAGAATAATTCTTGTCTTTTCTTTCTGCTAGCAATCAAAGCAGTGGCAACCTTGCTACTTATTAAACATGTTTAGAACTGTAAAAGTGAGATTTGCAATTTCTTTTGTTCAAGTAAGTACATTTCTGTTGTGTATTTTAGTTGAGGATACAGCTCAGTATAGAGCATTTGCCTAACATTTAAAAAGGGGTCAGTTCTCCAAGTTATAAATGATGACATAATGCTACTAAAATAATAATGTAAAAATTTACTGAAGGAGGTATGGAGAGTTGGAAATGTTAACATTTAAGTTACAGGCTTTTTATCTGAGCCAGTTAGTCTTATTTGTGATGATCAGCGATCCCGTGTGAAATCAGTGACACAATGTTACCTTGCCTGGCAGTTTGTAAGTCATCAAACCACAGGAAAGTCCTAAGTGAAAGTGAAAATGAAAAATATAGGAAATGCTTTGAAGCTCATGATCTCTGACTCTAGTTTGGCCAAGATTGCTTTAATGAAGTATAGACGTCTAAAATATATGATAGCACAGCTACGAAGCATTACTTCATTAAGATGTAGCATTTAATCTCAGCTGAGAATACAAGGAGCTAGGGAGGCCCTTGGGCAGACCAGGAGCCCTGCAGAGTGCTATGTATGCTGAGTGATCTCAGAATCCTCACTCACAGCGGCATTCCCAGCCAGCATTTCTTGCCCTTCTCCTTTATTGCTTCAGGACAGGCAGGGGCAGTGTATTCCCTGAAAAGGAGATATTTAAGACAATCTAGCAGAAGCAGAATTTTGCTTCTCTAGGTCAGTTCTACCATGTGGTGTTATGATAGCTGCTGTGTTGCATTGACTTTTCCCGGGTTGTCTTTCTCACTTGTTTTGATTGGGGCTTTCACCTCATCCTAATACATGTTCTGGGTTCCCTAGGAATCCAACTTGACAGTCTAGGTATTATCCTCATAGATAACGATTCAGGAGCTTCTGACTGTTCTCCTGCATGCAAGTAGCAAATGACGGCCACAATCAATGGAATCATCCTTCCGAATGAGAGGACCTGGCTTCACAAACATGCGAAGATTTAATTGCTCAACGGTCATGATATTACCTGCTGTAATCTCCTAACATTCTTTTGAAATTCTACTCAAGTCTGAAAACCACATTTCCATCTCACATTGGTTTTATGCCAGGGATATGATACTGTGCATAATTCCCCAGAAATTGGTGAATCAACCTATTCATGGCTGAACCCTTCGACTCGTACACTTGTCGAAAAGTAACCAACACTGCAACCACTCATGTGGCTCCTGTTCAAGGGAAGAAGGCAGCGCTCTGTGTTCTGTAGAGCAGATGCTCCACGAGGAAGTCCGTGGGGTTTGAGGAATCCCTGTATCCACGTGTTCATAAGGCCCCCTCATGACAGCAGTGGCTCCTTTCATCCCTCGCCTCTCTCTTTCTGTTCCTCTGAATCCTGAATTTCCTTTAGCCAAAGACAGTCTATATGCCTTTTCAGGTTGGCTACAAGGCACTGAATACGTCTCTGGGGATCAACGGTTATATGGACAGTAGTGATTCTGTTGCTAGCACATTCACACGTGTTGATAAACTCAATCACTTTTGAATTCAGAGTCTAGTCATTATTTTAGGTGAACACACATTAGAATTTAACGCCGCTAATTTGTTCAAGAAAATTAAGCATCATCTCTTCTTAAACAGTGAATATTGAGATTCCTGGCTTAGATGAGTCATGTCTGACGCAGTTCTAAACAGCACACAGATGTCTGGTTAGTAGATGCCAATCTTCTCTTAAATGCTGTGTATTGAAAGAATTCTCTTAGGTGATGGAGGTTAGTCTTTCTTAAGTATCTGATACTGTAAAAGCCCGTGTTTTGGGTCCCATGAGGCATTGTCAGTTTCATACACATTAACTGACTGATTTACCCATTGCACCCATGACTGTAAATGCTACCCGCTCAGGTCATCCACTTAGAATTGTTTAGAGAACAAACTCCAGCAGCGATTTGTGATGACTGAACCACACCATCCTAGTACGCATCTCATTCGTTCCCACTTCTGTTTCCCTTGAGATCTTACACTGGTACTTTCCGTCTTCCTGGCTGCTGCTATCATTTGGAAGCTGAGAGATACTATACAAAGAACAAAGCGTGCAATGTACATCAATCCCAAGTAGCCTTCTGTTACAAGTCAAGACAAAAGAGTTCAAACACCACCTCCCTAGGCTTTTACACTTAACCTCTCCGCATCCCACAGACTACTGTAAACCAGCATTCCTTATCCCTCTTTATGGTGATGTTAAGTCAACTTTAAGGATATTTAAGTATTTTAAGTATTATTAAGCTCTAAGTATTCTCTTGGATTCATTCTGTTTACGTAATAATCGCGACCATAGCTTCCCCACTAGAGAGGCAAGCAAATGACCGAGTATGTATGGCTAAATATAACATTGTTTGTTTTAAATTTTATTCTCATAAAATTCTGAGAACGTCCTATATATATGTACAACATAAATACAAGTAAAGAAAAACACTTCCTTTTTGGAAGTTTCGTGTAAACACTATGTCTGAGATTTTAACAACTTTATCAGATTATCTATTCTTTTAAAAGTGTATTACATTTATCTACCGTGTGTGTATTACTAGAGCACGTGCCAAGCTACACTTGTGAACCTCAGAGGACAACTTGCAAGATGGGCTCGCTCGTTCCCTTCTGTGTTCCGAATTCAGGCAGGTCTTCAGGCTGTCAGGAAGCCCCTTTTCATGTTGAACCATATTGCTGGCCCAGATTATCTAGTCTTTTTAAAAAATTCCATATCTACCCTTCATTTCCCTGCTAAAATCTCCTCAAGGTCTCACACACCAAGAAGTTCTTTAAGAAATACAGCAACTGAGCTACTCCAAATCTTCAGCCTGAACACACTGTTGCCAACTTTCGAAGTTCACAAAAACAAATTATCAGACACTAACAACAAATGCAGGATAAGTTGATTTTTTTTATCACCTTGATGTGCACACAAAGGATCAGGTTCAACTCTAGGAATGAAAATAAATACTTAAGTGCAATTTTATAAAATACTACAAAAAAGTTAAAAATAGTATAAATAGTATATTTTTACAAATTATTTTTAAAATAGTATAATAACTGTGAAATCTGTTATTTTGAATGGTTTTCAAGAAAATAAAATCCAGGTCTTGAGCTGTTTTGGGAACTAGTAACTGGAAGAACACAGTTGGGGGCAGATTATAGCAGTCTATCTCATCTGATATCAGATAAGGTTAAATCCAGTATTTGGAACCAACAAATTAGAGAAAATCTAAGATACTCTTTGGGAATTGAGTATAATCAACAAAAAGTAGTGGCACTTTATAGTATCTGGGCTCTTCTTATTCTGTCCTTTCTTATTTTCAAAAACTTTTAAGTGGCCTGGATGATTGCCATATACACTTTTTGTTTCATTTTGTTTTTGTTTTTCAAGACAGGGGTTCTCTGTGTATCTTTGGCTGTCCTCACTTGGAGCTCGCTTTGTAGACCAGGTTGGCTTCAAACTCACAGAGATCCACCTGCCTCAGCCTCCTGAGTGCTGGTATTAAAGGTGTGTGCCACCATGCCTTCAACTTATATCCAAACAAGTATGCCTCCAAGAGTATTTTCAAACACAGCACAGCTCCGTGAAGCACATAACCACTGTTATGCCACTGTCTTAGCTACTTCAGGGTCTTCCCAGGGTGCCGCAGTACTAGTGACATTCAGCACGGGTGACATTCAGTTTTCAGTCGTTCCTAAATTCTTTGTCAGACTTTGCACCTCGAATCCTTGACAAGAGACTTAGAACAACCTTGGTCACTGTCTCAAGGCTTCTCAGTGTGTGCTATATGTAGATAATAGGGATGGGCAGGCAAAAGCACCCATCACCATTAACCAACTAATGGTCAGAATTAGTCAAACGTTTTTATCTAATGTAAAAGTCAGCACCAAATCTGTCAGTCCTGATTTCACATAAACATGAAACATGATCTGGAAACTAAAGTGGGGGGGGAAGTGGCCATACTTCTGACTAACTAAATTAGAATGTGTGCAAGTATGAGCCAGACATTTGCATGTCTTAATGGCTCCTTGAGTAATAAAAGGACAGCCAGGCTGAGAAACACTGAATTAAGAAAAAGAAGTTTAAAATTATCTACTTGTAATTTTGAAATTTGTGTCCTAATAAAAATATGTGGAAAAGTAGTGAAACACTTTGCAATACTGTACTATAATGATATGTTGCCTTTAAATGTTTAATAGAAATCATACTATGTTTTTCTAGTTTTGTCAAAGCCTCATGGTTTTACCCACATTTGCAGATGACTGCACTGGACAGTCCTCAAGGCTGACGGCTGTGGCTGTGCCGTGATAACTAGTAACTAGTGGGACTGATTTCTCCTAATTGAGAATCATCTGCTATCTTCCTCTACCTCTTACCTCTGCAGTGCACCACAGTGACAGCTCCAAAGATATAACAAGAAAAGGAAGGAAGGAAAGAGGAAAAGAAAGGTGATAACTGCTCTTTATTGACACACACACACACTGACTCGTCCTTCCTTCCATAATTTCTAATTTAATTCCAAAGACAGAGCTGGAACTTTCCAGTTCAATGATCAAAGGACTCTACATTCACCACAAACTCACAGACCCACATAGTGGCTTGGGCCATCCGCTGTGGTGAATGAATAATCCCCGAATTTCTTCTCTGTGGCTACTATTATCAGGCAACTTACAGAATGGCACGGTTCTAAACAAGCCCACATTGGGGCAATTATTTGAAGAGCTATTGGAAGGAGCAAATAAAACACAGGTTGGAAAACATAAAACTTGCAGCTCACTCTGAAAAGATTCTTGGTAACCAGAGCCATTTTGTATGTAGTTCTTGATTTTGCAGTAGGCATGGGCTCTGTCTGACTCTCTGCTGCTATACCTCTAACCAGTACAGAAGGAAATGTGAGTATTTATACATGATGGGGAGACTGGACAGGAGAGTGAATTGTTAGCTGGTCAACATTAAGTACCCCCAATATGGAATACTAGATTACACAGTCCCAAATATACAGACATGGTGTAAAAAAAAATCCTAAAACTCACCTTTCAATTTGTACTGCTGGGCAGCTTGCTACATTACCAAAGAAGATCCAAAGACGTTCTTATTTTACAGTGAGCTAATTCTGTAAACTCACGGTGGTATTTTGCTTCTACTTCCCATTAAATCCAAATGCTGGGGAGAAAATAATAAATGACTGCAAGAAAAGAACCCATTAAAAATGTAAATCTTCAAAACAGTAAATGTACTTGGTTGCTCAGTTAATTTATAGATTATTTTTGAATTACTAAATTACACATGTTTAAAAAACGACACCCAGGAGTCACATGTAATTGAGATTTTAAAATTTTCTTTCCAAGATGTGAATGTGATGGTCATTCTGTAAGTTTCTTAAGACCTTATAAGGATGCTAAAAATGATTAATTTAATGGAATTTATCTTTCCAAATCTAAACACCAGTCAACTGATAGTGTCATAGTCAACTGGTAACACATTTTAGTAATCAGCTCCAGGGCTTTGTAGATGTCCTCTATTCCTACCATCTATCTTCTGAGATTCAGAATCCCATGAGTGAGAAGTGAAAGGAACTGGTCTCCTGCTTGCTGCCCAGCCTGTGAGCACTCACTCAGGAACTGGGACTGAACTGAGCTTTACATGTCTGCCAGAGGGTCAGGAGTCTGAAAAATCCCACTGTTTTTATAACTTCGAAGGACATGTGTTTCACTGGCATTTCACGTGGCTTTGTTTTCATACTCTTTGGATTCAGAAGGCACTTGAGAGCCGTCCAAGTAATTCTGTGATGGTCAAAGTCATGTTCACAAAACTTTCCTTTAGTTATGAAATATTCCCAGCTGTGGACCCTGAGAAGGAGTAGGTTTCTAAGTAGTAACGGCTTCAAACACACACACACACACACACACACACACACACACACAAATTCATTGTTATAAAAAGTTTCCATTGTTATAAAAAGTACTTTAACTATAACTAAGAAGACTAATTAATTTTGAAAGGAAGTATGAGCGTACATTTTTAAAATAAAACGTAACCTAGTAATTGTGAGACTTTCTGGGCCTTCCAAGTCAATAACTTTAAATGAATTTACATCTTCCAAAATCCCGATTACCATAAAAAGTGTACGTGGTAAGAGCCAAATCCTTTATAGTTACTATAGTCATATAAATGCATGACTGCATGTCAGATTTCCAGATATTGTTAGATATCTTAAAACAGATTCTTAAAATAGGACAGTTGATTTTAATTGGAACGAAACTATGAAATAAGTAACTTTCCTGCCACGAAACTGGTCTACAGGTGGGATTTCCCTCCATTCAGTGTGTGATGAACACTCACAACAATCACTCTGCTATAGAGCAGATGAAAGTTGTCAAGAAAATTTTACATAATTAGTCAGTGCCAGCTAAGTGATGTAAATGAGACTTAATAAAATTAGCAGTCCTTTCCCCCTCTGAGTAACTCATAAACGTCTGTATTACAGAAGGACCACCTATTCAAAAGTCATGCATTCTAATTTTCAAAGCGAAAAAGTTTCTAAAAAATAGTTAATATTAAAAAGTACTGAAAACAAAACATGAATCCACTTTTTAGAAAAGTTAGCCGAAGTTAAGCAGCACACGAGAAAGTAAGTCAGGGAGACAATAAAGACAAAAGTGCCAAGAGTTGACTGTCAGAACCCGTAACATTAGGACATTATAGACCTCTTCGGGTAACACACGTTTTACAGTTTTCTGGTAAAAAGCACGAAACAGAGTGGCAAGTGCTTTCCAAAGACTGCGAACGGGATTATTCGAAACCAATTTGAAATAGCTGTTTGTCGGAGATGTTATGAATTCTCACTTCTTTTAATAAGGTTTCTGAGAATTCTGGAATTTCCTGAACCACAGCCTGTAGCAGGGAGGGGGCTTATCTCAGCACTGTGGTTGTTTACAAGGCTCTTTCCGAGCTGGGTGCTTTTTCTACCGGAGAGCCAAGAGTTCTCTATCGGTACAGCTAGGCAAGGGAGGCGGCACGGGTAGTAACCGAGTAGCCCCCTTCGGGGGCACGCGCCCCGGTGACACGCGGCCAGGTTAAGGAACCCTTCCCAGGACGAGCCAGGCATTCTTTCCCGGCTTCAAAAGGATCGGTGACCGGAGGAGCTCGCGCTCAGTGGATCTGCCCGGTCCCCGGTTCGGATGCTCCGGTGGGGCCCCCCGATGA
>LOJH01027053.1:5329-16106 GCA_001685095.1 Ellobius talpinus
CTCTCTCTCTCTCTCTCTCTCTCTCTCTCTCTCTCTCTCTCTCTCCCCTCTGATGTGTGTATGTATGTCCCTCTCCCCACAACATCCAGAGTACTTGCAACTTGTGACCAAGGCATCTGGTTACACTTGCTTGGCTCTAGTCCAGATTAATTCTGGAAATACTTTTTAAGAAATGCAGTAAGTAGAAGTCCAGTAGCATAAAGGTTCAGGTGGGGTGAGTGCCCTCTTTCTGTGTGACCTGCCTCATCGTCTTCTTGAGTTGGTCCTTACAGTACACAAGCTAGACAGAGGAGTAGCCACCTAGCTGACACACACATAGCCCTCTAATTCACCTCTGGAAGAAGCCAGAGGCTAACATCGCTGTTGCGTTTGGGGGTGCAGTGCTGTTGAGAGAAGGTTGTGGTGTGTAGCCCAAACTGTCCTAGAATTGCCAGTGGTGGAGCCTTTGCTTCCTAAGTGCTGGGATTACAGGTGTGCCCTTCAGCGCCTGGCTCCTGGAGTTGGCTCTCATTCTGTACTGCTGTGTTGGAGGAGCTGCGGTGTGCCACGTTTGTGTTTGATGGACAGAAGTGTGCATTTGATGTATTGAAACCGACTCCCAGGTTGTATTATGGGTTGGAAGACTAGGCAGGTGAGAGTTTGTGCAGGCGGGAAGGACAGTGAAGGAAACAAGGNTTTTTTTTTTTAGTATGGTTTATGGCTA
Organism: Ellobius talpinus; assembly: GCA_001685095.1. Lineage (NCBI taxonomy): Eukaryota > Metazoa > Chordata > Mammalia > Rodentia > Cricetidae > Ellobius > Ellobius talpinus. The sequence goes on from LOJH01027053.1 coordinate 6,033, forward strand.
CCTTCCTTTTTCAACAATAAGATGCTTGCTCTTTTAGGGAAATTTCAAACTGGCAGAGGAACTACCTGTCTTGTGCAGAAGTACAGAGCTGTTTTGTCATTCAGGAAGTAGTTCCTGAGTGTTGACTATTTCAGCTTTATGCTAAGAATTTATAAACTGATCAGTTTTCTACTTGGCAGGTAGTCTCCTTGGCAAGACTTCAGTCTCATTTCGTATTAAAACCAAATCAAAAGAAAAAAAATGTTAAAAGGTGATGGGGGGCTGTAAGGGCTCATGTAACCCAGGCTAGCGTTCGACTCCTACACCTCCTATTTCTGTCTCTTAAGTACTAAGGTTACAGGTAGCAGCATCATGCCTTGCTGGTACACTCAACTATTATTTGGAAGAAAGTAATCTAGTTTTATATCCTCCTTTGTATTCTCTTACATACTAATATTTCTATCAGTACTTGGGATATTATTAGTATTATTTTTCTTTCATTGCTGTGGATGAAGTAGCATCTCACTGTGTTACTCAGGCTGGTCTCCAGTTTCCTGTCTCAGCCATTTGAGCAGCTAAAATTATAGGGGCATGCCACCAGAACTTTATTATTTTAAGCATATAGAAATCTATACCAGGGAGCAGTTCACTGCATTAAAGCAGATATATGAACTAGGAAAAGAAGGATGTGCTGAAAAACAGGAGCTTGGGTGTCGTCTATGTAAAACGTCTCTGAGCCTCATTGTCATCCACAAAGTTCATGGTTAACCCTCCCAACCCCTAAATCTCCTAACATTTTAAGTAAGATTTTGCTGGATTGCATTCACAGCTATCCTGGGCCACAGGCTGGGTACTCCTAATGTAAAATTTAATGTTTTTATCACTATGATTTGAAATAAAATACCCCCAAAGACACCCACTTATTATTAAGTAGATTTTGAACAGAGAGAAGCCCTGCATCCCTTTTGATTTTCTGAGACAGGCCTCATGGAGCCCACACTGGCCCTGCACTCATTCTGAGGCCAAGAATAAGCTTGATCCTCCTGAAGTGGGATCACAGGTATACACCGTGTCACCCAGCTGATGTGACGCTGGGGATTGAACCTACAGCTTCATGCATTCGAGGCAAGCACTCTGCCAACAGAGCCACTTCTCTAGTCTGAGAAACTCCTTTTGGAACTGCTAGTTGAACTGGAGGTCACTTGGGAGGTCACTGGAGGCCGTGTTTGCAGCCAAGGAAGCCCACTTTAGCTCCGAAGTCCTTGGGTTCAGGTTATGTTTTGGTATTGTACCTGCTATTTCCAAAACTGACTGGTGTTGGAATTCTTCATTAACCGTCTATACTACAGCTCATAGAGCAAGCATGTGAGCCAGGCTTTGGTTCCTATAAGCTGTGTGATCTCTCTCTACTTAAAGTTCGCTGCATTAAACTGATTGGTGAAGAATTGGTTGAAAGCTTCTTTGGAGAATATTCATAAGGAATGGTGTGATTGAATTCATTGTTTCAGAAGGAATCTTGATTGATCTTAATAAACTAAAGTGAAAAAACAAAATGTAGTTTTAGGTCTTTGAAGTGGCCCACTGTGTGTGTGTATGTTTGTGTATGTGTTTGTGTGTGTGTGTGTTGTTTGTGCATGTGTGTTCTGTGAATGTGTGTGTGTGTGTGTGTGTGTGTGTGTGTGTGTGTTAGGCCAGAGGTTGACTTTGTTTTCCTTGCTTGCGCTCCACCTTAATTTTTGAAATCAGGTCTCTCACAGAACCTGGAGCTCATTGGTTTGTCTAGCTGGCTGGCCAGTCACATGTAGCGTTCTCTTGCAGCTGTCTCCTCTCCACTGCTGATGCTGTAGACGTACCTGTCCTGGGCCTGGCTTTTCTGAGGGGTCTGACCATTATGCTCATGACAAACACTTCACAGAGCCATTCCTACAGCTGACGTGCCGTTTTATGTAACACTTTTATGTTCTATGATGCTGAATTCAATTCAGTGTCCTACTGAATTCCCAAAGGGGAATGGGGTCCAGACCATGTGGTTGCAAACACACTAGAAATGGGTAGACTCTTCAAGCCTGGCTTCTGGAAACATCTCTTGGACTTTCTTGCTTAGGTAGCTTCCTCCTGGCTTGCTCTTTCCCACATCCAGAGAGGACAGACTGGATGGTATGGAATGGATTCTGTGTGGTCTGTAAGAAATGAGCAGGGATGCCCTGGAAGATTCCTTCATACAGCAAAGGCCATGATGGTGGGATCTGCTCGTGCCCATGACTGTAATTGGGTGGGAAAGCTTGATGTAGTGGGCTTCAGAAGGCCAGACCCCATCGGGTGAGGTGGCTTTGGAGGCTTTCCATAGTTCTCCCAGTCCCTCTGACCCACATTTTCTTGTCAGGCTGCTTTCCACACCTTTCTGGCTGGAGAGAGAGCTATCTGTATTTAACAGTGAACTTAGTGGCATTTTTCCCCTTACATCATAGCTTAAATTTTGCTCTAGTCTTAGATAATGGCTTTTTTTTTGTAATTATAAAAGTAGAAATAGCAGATGGCAGTGTTGAGCAATCCTTGAACCGCTTGTAGGCGCTCTCCTGTTAGCACAGGGCTTTCCACATTGTCAGTCCCGGGGGAATACTCTTGTTCTAGAGACCCTCTACATTCTGGGCTGTGTGATTGGAGCTCCTTCTCTCTGCTAGGCAGTGAGACTTTTGTTGTTTTTAATCCTCTGAGGCACAGGACAGTGAGGATGGTGTCAGTCTCTCATGGTGAACCCCTTAGAGACATCCCAATAACTGAGAGACCTCGTGTGACCTTGAAGGGGGAAAAAGGAAGACAGGCTAAAAGAGCTGTTTTATTCTGACTCCCCCAGCCCTTCCAGCCTCCACCCTCAGTTCCCAGCCCATCTCCCTTGAAATACTGATCAGGCCCATGCTCCCCCACCAGGACAAACCTTGTCTGGGAGCACCAGGCCTCATTCGCACCTGGAACTGCAGCTTTCCACTGCCTGGCAGTGACCTCTGAAAGGCTTGTTGTGATTGGGTCTGAGAGAAGGGGGCAAGAATGTGCCACAGGAAGGGGCTGACAGATTTAAGATGGCATATGGGGGCAGGGCCCCGGAGAGAAGAGCGGCTGACCCAGGATGTCACTTCCTTTATGAGGTGTTCAGTTACCACATTAAGATGTCAGGACAGTTTGGGAAGCTTGTAATGGTCAATCTTCGGCTTTACTTCATGCCTGTAGTCAAAGTTAATGTAGTTCAGTGTTTCCCTAGTTGGTTCTTTCTGGATACATGGAGAGGGAGCCACTGTAGACAGCACAGCTCCATTTGGAGCCTTTCCACCGAGCTAGGAGGCTACATTAAAACATGTATATTTATAGACTTAACATTAAATACAATAAATATTTAAAATCTTGTATTCTCTATAGATTTGTCTACCTTATTCTTTTATAAAAATGTTCATAATCTTTACACACATGCACACAAATAAATTTGATTGTGTGTGTGTGTTTATGATAGGGTTTCACGATGTATAATCCCAAGCTAGCCTGGAACTTTCTGCTATGTGGCCCAGAGTAGCCTTGAACTTGTGGCTATCCTCCTCCTGCCTCAGCTTCCTGAGTGCTGCATTCAGGTTACAGGTATGCATCACCCCACCCAGCTTGCATGTGATACTTTAAAAGAACAATCCTTCATTGTGTTATAGTCTGGGAAGTAATTACTTTGAGCACGCTTCCTGAGCATGGTTAATTCCAATTCCCTTGCTTGCTCCTGTTTCCAACACTGTGTGTTAAGGGCTGACATGCAGGCATGTGAGCGTTTTTCCACCTTCCCCCTGCCATGGGTCACAGAGTAGACTAGCCAGCCAGATCACAGAGGAGGGAAAATAGAAGTGCTGAGGTGTGATTCCATTGAGCTGTAGGCTTCAGGGACAAACAGGGCTCAGTTCGTGGTGGTGTCCTGGTTTAAGAGCTCCCAGCCTCTCACTGAGCAGTCAGTGATGACCAGGGCTTTCCTGGAGGCTTTGCCACGCTCCATCAGCCAACACATATCCATCATCCAGGGGCTTGTGGGGAATTCAGTGTATCAGCTGGGCTTTGGGGGGTCTGACAAAATACCTAAGGAAATAAGGAGACCGTGGTTTTAGTCCATGGTCTCCATAGCAGGCAGAGCATACTGCTGAGGGGTCCATTGTCCTCATGACATCTGGGAAGCAGGGAAGATGTGCAGGAAGGGGTAGGGTATAATCATAGCCCCAAGGCCATATCCCCAGGGACTTACCAGCACAGCACTACCTCCTGAAGTCCCAGCACCTCTGAAAACCATGCTAAGCATCTGAAGCCTTCAGCTGATGAGCTTAGGGAGGCAGGCATTCCCTACCCTAACCGTACAGTGTGGAATGTCACCATGCTGGTCTGGTCCGCACCTTTATTTCGACAGGAGCCCTAAATGGTTTCTGTTCACTGGGGGTTTTTCTGGGTACTGAGCTGGTCTCTCTCTTGTCTGAGGCTCACGGAGTTATAGCCTGATTTACAGTTTACTGCAGGACAAGGCTAGTAGGTGTTGACTGACTTGATGACCATCAGGTAACCTAGCTGGGATTTGAACTCAGATTTAAATACGTGGTCTATTGGTGTCAAATTTCTTATCAGCTGTTCAAATAAAAGATGATGGCATATCAAATCACACCTCAGGCTTTGGGGGTTTCCCTTGACAACTTGTTTTTACACAGCACTGAAATATAAGTATATACAAATGTAGGGAATGCAAATATCTTTTCCTATGATTGGCAGACACACATGGGTTTGTGGGACCTCAGCCTTTGCTGAATCTGGGGACTGGGACAAACCCTTGAGAGACCAAATGACAGAACAGTTAGGAACAGTCCCCACAGCTAGACCCTAGACCTGCTGGCAGCTCTGCCTTTTACTCCCTGGGGGGCATCTCCTCCTTAGCAAATGGGATGTCCATTGGGATTAAATTACTTACCATTGGAAAAGTTCTCAATTAGGTTAGGGATGTGGCTCCATTGGTAGAATGCTTGCTTAGCACTTACAAAGCCCTGGGTTCAGTTCCTAGCCCAGAATAAACCAGGTGTGGTGGCACTTGCTTTACAAACCCAGCACTCAAGAGATGGAGGCAAGGAGATCAGGGCTCAAAGTTACCCTCAGCTACATAGTGAGTTCAAGGCCAGTCTGGGCTTGATCCTTTCTCAAAAGCAAAACAAAACAGCAAAAGAAAGAAGAAAGGAAAGAAAAGAGAGAAGATTGAAGCCTGCTTCTCAAGACAGCCATTCTAGAAATAGTTACTATCATTTTGTAAGCACCAAGTATTGCTTGTGGAGAAAATGCAATTTTGGGGTCAAGCCCCATGCCAGTCTTTGCTGTTCCTGGGCTGGATAGTGGCCTTGCACTTTCTTCTCTATGAACTGGACAGGGATCACGGGAGACCACGGGCCTCCTGATAGATGGTGAAATTTTGTTGTAGCCTGTGACTCTCTGGTGCTCTCTGTCCTCTCCCCAGTTATATCATCACAGAAGCCATCTTTAGCTGGCTTGATTCCCTCTAAAATTTGACTAGGTGCCCAAGAGGAGTAATGAACTGCCCCTCCTGGGCTTGCTCTGCCTAGCTGCCTAAGAGGAGTTCACTCTGCCCCTCCTGGGCTTGCTCTACAGACCTCTCCTGTTTCTCTTTGTAGGAACGTGAGGATTTTTAAGGCTGAAGGGAGTTGGGGACCACAGATGGATAGAACTGCTGCCCAAACTCCAGTGATTCGGCAACAGTGGCTTAGACAAAATCTTTTTATACGAGATAAAATGTTATCTGGGATGACTTGGGGGTTAGAGGTTCATCATACTGGATGCCTTTAATTTTTTTAACATTTATCTGTGTGTGTGTGTGTGTGTGAATATGTGTAAGTATGTGTGTGCATGCGTCTCTCTCTCTCTCTGTGTGTGTGTCTGTGTGTGTGTCTGTGTGTCTGTGTAGGTCAGAAGGAAGCTTGCAGGAGTCTGTCCTTTCATTCTACCCTGTGGGTTCTGAGGTCTGAGCTCTAGTCTTTGGGCTTGGCTACAAGCGCCTTTATCCACTGAACCCTCTCAGCAGCCCCACACTGGTGTTCTTAAGATGTGAAAATTGTGTTAGCAATCACTTTTAAAGGTCAACTAATTTCTTACTCCAGAGTAGGGTTTCTGTTGGTCTAGACCTCGTCTTCTACTGTTGGCATTTCTCAAATGCATAAATGGACTACAGGTTTCTAACTGAAAGTTAGAATTGAAGCCACCTTCTGCCCTGGCTACACTATAAATGAGAAGGAGTGCATTTGATGTTGTGGTGTCCCGGCAGTGTACAAATAGACTCCAGAGCCAGGGTGACTGGAAGTCTTAAGGGAACACCGCCAACTAATACGTGACCTCTTGTGCCTTCTTTTACTGTGACCAAGTGTGCTTATAAAATAGAACTGATTGATGTGACAGTGTAGGGATTTATTGCTTTCAGTTTGCCCTTCAAAAGTCCATGAAACCCAGCCAGTATAGTCCTTGTAGGAGAAGTTCGTGGGCTTTTAGATATTAGGTTTCATTAGTAAGATAGCTCATCTAGAATATTATTAGCTTCTAGTTTTTAGCATCCTTTCTGATAAAACTTATCTTAATAGGTTTTAGATATTTTAGGCATTTTCCATCTTGAACAAAGATCTTATTGTGTTTTTTTTTCTTTCTAGGAGAGAGATGGGGGTGCAGAGTTATAGAAGGAAGGAGGGGGAGAGGAGAAGGGAGAGAGAAAGAAGGGGACAGAGTATTTATTTTTCAGTGGCTTGAGATAGCAATTCAAAAACATGTTGCTGTGGAAACAGACCAAAATAAAAGTAGCAGGAACTTTAGGAACTGATTATGGTCTTGTCATTCTCCCCTCCCACACCCCAGTGTCTGTCACGTGTTGAAAAGTAATAGCAAGCCATCTCCCAGAACTGGTGTCTTCTTTCTCGGAGACTTTTTCAGACTGGTAATAACTATGTTTCACTAATTTTTCTTGGGTCTCTATTGTTTTAATGTTGTTTTACATTTGTGTGTGTATGTGTGTGCGCATGTGTGTGCATGTGTGCCAATGTCCATGTTATCACACATATAGAGAGGTCAAAGAGAACCTGTGGGAGTCGGTTCTCTTCTTCTACCATGTGGGCTCTGGTGGCTAAACTCAGCCCTCAGGCTTGGCAGCGAGGCCTTTACCCCTGAGCATTTTAAGAAAGGAAATGTAGAGGTGAGGAGAGTCACGGGTCCCATTCTGGCGGTGCCCACTGTTTTTGGTGACATTCCTTGAAGCTGTTATTGGAGAGGAGAGACATAAGTGATGGAGACTCATACACAGCAAAGCTCTGAGAGGTTGAAGGATTGTTTCAAGACAGGGTCCCAAGTAATCCAAGCTAGCCTGGAATTTGCTCGTAGTGAAGGATGGCCCTGAACTTCCGGCCATCTCTACCCCACCTCCTAAATGCTAGGATTGCAGTCAAGGCCTCTGCACCCAGTTTTATTTAGTATTAGAGATGGAACTGAGGCCTTAAAGCATGCTAGACGAGCACCCTGCCAACTAAACTACACCCTCAGTGCCGTGATTAGTTCACAGATGTGTTCTTTGAAATTCGCCATCTTAGTGAGAGTCCATTGCTATGACAGAACGAACACCGTTACCAAAGAGCAAGGTGGGGAGGAAAGGGCTTGGCCTGCACTTCACATCACTGTTCACCACTGATGGAAGTCAGGACAGGAACAGAGCAGGAACCAGAAGGCAAGGGCTGACGTAGAGGCCATGGAGGGACGCTGCTTACTGACTTGCTTCCCATGGCCCGTATGGCTTGCTATTCTTCTAGAACCCACAACCACCAGCTAGGGATGGCCCCATCCACAGTGGCCTGGGCCCACCTCCATCAATCACTAACTAAGAAAATGCCTTACAGCAGGATCTTGTGGAGATATTTCCTCAATTAAGGTTCTCTTCTTCAGATAACGCTAGTTTTTGTGTCATAAGATCAACGGATATAAGACCAGGCAGCAGGCTTACTATGCACAAGGGTTGGAGGAACTTGGAGAAGAAGAATTTAGATGGCTTAAGAGAAGACACTGGGGGCCACAGTTAGCACCTTTATGTACCCAGTAGGCTGTTTGGAAGGGAAGGTCACCTCATTTCATGACTGATCACAAAGAGCAAACCGTTGGTTTGTCTCCAAGAAACATGACTGAAGGTGGCCAGACAGAACTGAGAGGTTTAGCCGTAAGTTTGTACAGTATGTGGAAACTCAGGAAAAATAAAATATTTGTAAGAAAATATCAGGCCTTTTCTTTGCAGTAACACTTCAACTTAGCCCAGGCTGGGTGTTCTTTATCCAGTAAGTTTAGGACATGAAGTATTTCCAGTTTCAGATTTTCATTTTGGGATTTTTAGAGTATGTTTATATACATAATAGGATATCTTGGTGGTAGGACTCAAATATATGTGAAATTCACGTACATTCCATATTTTCCTTATACATACATCCTAGAGCCAATTCTATAGTACTACTTCATGCATTTCTTTGCACTGCGATCCAGCACATTAAGATGAGGAATTTCCCACTCTGGTGGCAGGTCAGCACTCAGAACAATTTGGATATTTGATAAAGGATGCTTAACCAGTATGTACACTCGAGCTGAAATGCCCCAGTAAACTGGCACGTCTCCCAGGATCACAGTCACCCTAAGTGTGCACCATGTTGTTTGGTGTATATTGTATGACTGAAATAAAAATGAAATCCTCTTTGGAGGAATCTGTCATGTGTGTTCTGGGGAGTAGTAAGTCCTGACAGTGTGATAAGCCTGCGATATTCCGTAAGAGAGGAAATGCCCACAGAGGGGGATCTACCTCCCTCACGACCCCCGATCAGTCCCATTCAACAGGTGGAAAGATCCAGTTTTCTGAGAGTTCAACTTCTCAGCTTCACCCACCTCCCAAAAAGCAAGGGGAAAGTTGTAGTTCCTGGTTGAGATCTAGGCCTCTTGTACAGTGGCACTTTTGAGAAGCTTGATAACTAACATTGCAAACATGATACAAGTGGACAGTAAAGTGGACAGAGCTAGACCTGGTGCAGGCCTGTGATCCTGAGGCAGGAAGGTCACAAAGCTCAAGGCTAGCCTGGGCAAAGGAGTTAGGTGCTATCTCAAAATTAAAAGTTGAAAAAGGAAAGTAAAGGCTGCCTATAGCTCAGTGGTAGAATGCATGCCTAGCATGTTTCAGAAATGATTTCATTCTCTAGTGACAAAAAAAATGGCAGGAGGGAGGGAGGGAGAGAGGGAGGGAGGGAGAGGAGGGAGGAGGGAGGAGTGTGCAGGCAAGAAAGGGTGTGCAGCAGCCTGTGCTCGGCGTGGCTCTGGTTTGGAGATTGTAGAAAATAAGCATTATGAATTAGAGTGAAGTGGTCCCAGTCACACTTCAGCTGCCAGTGACCGGAAGCTGCTATCTTAGATTGATTGGGGTTTTTTGTTTTTATACAAAGATGAACACGCACACCCCCAACCCCACCTTTTCTGCAGTGGTGGGGTGCTCACTGGTGACCAGGCCAGTTCTCTGTTGGGCAATTGAGGACTCACTCCCCAAAGCCTTTCGTCTCTTCCACTTCACGCAAGGCATTTAATTAAAAGAAAAAACCCACACAGTTCTGATGCAGAGCTGTGACTGGTAAAAGAACCAGTAAAAATGACCATAAAGTGCCCGACAAATAGAAAATGTTTAATAACAGCACAGCGCTTTACGGGCAAGGATTTGGCTCCTGGCGCTGGATGATAGGCCCTCCCCACCAAGGCCTTTCTATTGCTGGCTCTTGGCAGGCAGCACTTGCCCAGCAGGAACAGGCTGCTGCAAGGACTCAGCCCTCTGGGAGTCACCTGACTTGTTTCTGCTGCAAGAACGTCTCTGGGAAGTGACAACCACAGACATGTAGACCTTTCATTGGTGACAATAGTACACAAGGAATAAAGGCCACTTTGGTGACCCAGGAGCCCAAAAGAAAACTAGGGAAAGAGTAAAAAGACAACGCAAGGAAGACAAGGGGGACGCCCCCTGCAGCCTTGCACAAGGAAGACAAG
>LOJH01027054.1:0-10360 GCA_001685095.1 Ellobius talpinus
GGGATCCCCTCTAGAGTCAAGACTCTTGCCAACCCTAAAATGGGTCCCTTGAAAGTATCTACTTTGAACTTATTGTTGTCACTCTGCCTTGGTTCTTCCTCTTGGAATATATATTTTACAATATATTCTGTAATATATATAGAATATATGTTATATATATATATGTATATATATATATATATATATCAGGTGACCACAGTTGAGAGACTGTCAATTTGAGAATTTTAAAGAGACTATGAATATTTTAAAGATTTTGGATGTCTTTTTCTTCAAAATACTTTTTAAATTTTTTGTTTATTGAAGATATATCTGTTTCTCATAGGCTATATCCTAATTGTAGTTTTCCTTCCATCTACTCCTCCCAGATCCTCCTCACCTCATCTTCCATATAAATCCACTCCCTTTTGGTCTCTCAATAAAACAGAACAGTTTTATGTATGTCTTTCTTAGGGTCATCATTGTTGTCTAGGTTCTCTGGGATTGTGATTTGTGGGCTGGTTATCTTTGCTTTATGTTTAAAAACCACATATGAGTGAGGACATGTGAAAATTGTCTTCCTGTGTCTGAGTTATCTCACTCAAAATGCATTTTCAGGACCCACATGTATTTGAAAAATATTGTAACATTTAAAAATTAGAAAGTTGCCTTAAATTTTACTGAAATTTGAAAATTATGGCTGCATTTTTTCAGTGCAAAGTGATGTCTTGATACATGACTGCTGTATATCATGGTTATCTATTTATCTAATTATCTCACTGAAACCTTCAGTTAAAATGATTCCTCAGTCTGTCAACTCTACAGGATCTGGTAACTACATGTCTAATCTGTATGTCCACTGTTTTAGATTCTGCATTTAAATGAGATTAAGGCCTTCTGGTCCTATCCAATTTCATTTGACATTTCTTCCAGGTTCATCCGTGGTTATTCAAATTACAGAACTTACCACTCTTTAATAGTGACCTATTCACCTCATTTAGCTTGCCCATTAATGAGCAGATAGGGTACTTCAATACATTGGTCATTGCAAAAGATACCGAAGTGGACATGACAGTGAATACATTTCTTCAAGGTGCTGATTTAGCAGATCTACTTGTTTTGGGAGCTGATTTCATACTTTTTTAATACAAACTTGCATATTTTGCATCTAATATATTGATCAAATAAATATTCTTAACCTTAATTTCCCACTAACAAAGTAAAGTTACTAATATGTACCTACTATATTTCCAGAGGTGGAGAAAATGGGAGAATGAAAGTGAAGCACTTGTCACTGTTGACATAATAAACACACATTTAATGATGGCTTGAATTGTATTGGTGCCTGTTTTACTTATTCATAAGTGAAGCTGACCATCTCTTTTACAAGAGAATAGAGTTGGAGAGAAAAAATGAGATATGTTTTATTCACTGGAACATTAATTTAACTCTATACACACACAAAGAAAAACCATTTACACATAGTTAATTCCATCTTTAAGTTGACACGGTAGAAACAAAGATATTTAGATGGAGGAAAATAAGGAAAAATACTAGCAGAGTTAGGCCATTTTAAAGAAGTCACTATATTTTTTAATGATAATTATAACATTTCACATCTGAGTGCATCAGACACAACATTAAGCCACAGACATTTCCTTCCTAAATACAATAAAACTTTGAAGTCTGATCAGGTTAACACTATGTCATCTTCTCTGGTGTTTACAACTTACCTTTTACAACATTGCACTCGAGTCTTTTTTTTCAAGATTCTCTATTTTCATAAAGAGTGCCTTACTTATGTTCTAGTTGGTCTAGCAGAGTACCCTAGATTATCAACTTCAGAGAGAAAGGACTGCTGAAATTTCTTTGCACCACCAGCACCTAATAATCACATAAAGACTTCTTATTAAGTATGAAAGCTTGGCTTTCCCTTAGGCTTGTTCCCCCATAGCTCCTAAAGGTTAAGTTAACCTGTTTATATTAATCCATGTTCTGCCAGGTGGCTTATTTCCTCTTCTCCATATTATATGGTCAATTTCCTCTGTATCATGCTGGTGAATCTCCACCACTGATTCTTCCCCTGGGTTCTTTGCTCTCCCTGTAAGTCCCAGCTATCTTCTCTTGCCTGGTTTTCAGCCATTCAGCTCTTTGTCAGAACAATCAGAAGATGCTTTAAGAAGGTGAGGTAAAACACTGAGGTACTTCATAGTTTATGAAAAGATTATTCCACAGCATTTCCCCCTTTTATCTAAATAAAAAGGAAAGATTTCAATGCTACCACAGTAAAAATATATACAATACAAACAATTATCAAGTAACAGTTCCATTCCCAATGTCCAGTCCATTTGTATTTGGCAAATTCAAAAAAAGGACTCTATTATCTATCCTATCTTGGTGATTCCAATGTTCTATAACTAAACCATTTTTTAATCATAACTTGTTATCTACCTAAAAATAATCCTTTTGGAAGTTAAAATATTTTCTTTGATAAACAACTTAAACTTTTATATTTCTCAACCCTATAAACTTTACATCTCTTTGTAAGTTTTTTTTCTGGATTTGGTTACAAGGAAAACTAAAACTATTAATAATTCACTTTACCCCTATTAGAAACCAGAGAAGTATAAAATATTACCTGAGTAAACAGGAAGTGCAGAACAAGCAACTCCCAAACCTATATAAATAGCAGAGATATCTGGTTCCCTAGAAAGTCACCTTAAGTTCCTCTGCAACATTGTGGCATCCATTTTCAGTCTATAAACCTAAAATATCTAATAGACTTTTCTTTAGAGCATAAATTTTGAAAAACTGTCCTACCTTATTTTGGCAAAGTTTAACAGTTGACTACCTTTGTTCCCTCTTATCCAATTAGGAGAGCATATGGTCTGCAGCTGAGGCAAGGACAGTTTCTTTTCCAGTGACTATCTTTGCCACATTGAAAGCAAGCTCCATATGTAGGGTATCCAATGCCCAAAAGTCTTCTCTGAAATAGATTGGTGCTGCCAGTAGCAGAAATATCTCATTGTCATGAAAATATTTTATTATTAAAACATATTAAATATCATATTCTGTAGATCCTTAAGGTGTTTGAAGATAATCTATGTATCTGAAATATATCTCTGTTAAACCTTGAAAACAAATCTAACATGAATACAACTTTGATTGTTATAGATAACTAATTACTAACCTGCACTTCTTAATTATCCTAAATAGTTTGTAATAATAGCTTTCAAGGAGTAGAACCTTACATTGCATTTTAAATTAGCTTAATAAATACAATATCCTAAACAAAATAGGTAGATAGATGATAGATAGATAGATAGATACATACATACATACATAGACAGATAGATAGATAGATAGATAGATAGATAGATAGATAGATAGATAGATGATAGATAGATAGATAGATGATAGAATGGTATAACAAAAATAATCTTAAATTTGTATTTGTATACAAAATTCCACACCAAATGTAAAATATTTGAGACTAGTAGCTGCTTTTTTAGTTTAAAAGTAGATTTAATAATGTACCCTTTTGTTCCATCATTCCTATATCCCTATGCCATTTTTTCACTAGATAGAAAGGAAGGATATAAATCCCTTAATCTAACCTTCATTGTTTAGTTTCTGCCCTGACTATGACCAATAACAACTTGCACCTACCCCCCTCAACAATAACAATTGTTCACCACCTACTGAATGACCGAAAGCCACCCAGCACAGCTTTGGGAAATGTGAACACCATGTTCTTAAAATTATTTCCTGCAGTCTGGAGGCAACTGCATCTTTTGGGAGCCCTGAGAAAACTGGAATAATATTAAAGTCAAGGGAGATCTAACTGTCTCATTTGTTGTCTGGTCTGTGTGATTGGAAATGTAGGGCTTAACTGAAATCCTGGCTGAAGAAGTCTGTGAGACTGGACCATCTTGCCTAGCCACTTTGAAGTTGTTCTAGATGCAGATTATTGAGGAAACTGAAACAGATGTATTCTGAGAGGATGGATAACCTGGCTCCTGCTTCTCACTGATGTCTGGTCCTTTTTTTTTTTTCAAAAAATTCACAAACTTTTAAAGGTAACATACATAACTATATTAATACAAGCATGGAATGTGTGGTATGCACAAATAAGCTAAAGATTACTTTCTGTTCTTTGACTGAACTGGCAAAAGACATCTCTCAACTTTATAAAGCAATTTGGACTATATAACCAAACTGTAATATAAATCGTTGTTCATGTCATTGGAAAGAATGATATTCAGTAAGACATAAGGACTTTGTAGCCAACAAGATGAATCATGTCTCATCCAGTCTTAGAGTTGTTCCCATATACAGGCATCAGTATATATGTCACCTGTCTTGTGTTTTTTCTTGGTTTCTTACTTCATATCAGCCAAGTTAGAAAGTCAGTACACCTAAAACACCAGAAGACTCTTAATGGAATACATGTTTTATTATCAGTAAGTTGTAATGCTTTTGTTTTCAAAAGAAAGAAAACATGGAAACAATTGTCATAATAGGTTTGTTAGAAGTGTTTGTTTGATAGCTCCCTTTGTAGTACTATAAGAACAACTGTACAATTGTCACAATCTCCTTAGAAGCATGTGTAATCAAACTGTTAAAAGGCATTATCAGCTGCATGCTCTTTGGAGTTGGAAACTGTATATACAGTAATTGTATTGATCTGTAATATGCAGCAAATAACTTGAGTGTGTGTGAACATGTATGTTTTCTCTTATAATAGTTATTTTAATATCTTGAGCATATCACCTGTTATCAATTCTATGTCATGAGATAAGAATGATAGTGTCATAATATAGAAGATATAAAATATTTAGTTTCCTAAATGAACTAATAGCTTCTCAGTAAAATTTTCTTGAAAAAATAAAAAAAACATTTATTTGAAATGAGTTCAAATTATTATCTTTTTATCTTTTTGTTTCTATTAGATAAAAATTAATGATTAAAATATATTATTAAAACTAAACTTTCTGTTTTTGTTCTTCAGTATAAAGAAGGTAAGAAACATTTGAGATATTGATTATGCAGCTTTGTACTTTTATCAATATTGTTAAAGTAGCTGTAGTAGATAAGCATTAATTATTTTTTATTCTTTCATGTGTATAAACATTACAACTATCTATGCAACTTGAGTAACTATGATGGTACACTAAGACCTTATTGGTGTCTTTAGGCTATTCCTTAATATTTCTCATAAAAACATACCACTAAAATTCACTATCTCAAAACAATGCTAAGAAACATCATATGTTAGGTGCATTTGTAAAATAAGAAATAATTTATAATTATATGGGTTGATTAATGAGCATCTGAGGGAGAAAATGTGACTCTGACATCAATTCCACCTTGCTTGAATTTTGGTCATAATTTCTTCACCTAAATCTCTTTACAGTGAGCAGGCTAAGAGGATATTATGGAAGGAAACAGGACCCTGCTGACTGAGTTTGTCCTCAGAGGAATAACAGATCGTCCAGAACTACAAGTCCCCCTGTTCCTGGTGTTCTTCTCCATCTATGTCATCACCATGGTGGGCAACCTTGCCTTAATCTTTCTCATCTGGAAGAATGCACATCTTCACACTCCAATGTACTTTTTCCTTGGAAGTTTAGCCTTTGCAGATGCCTGTACTTCATTCTCAGTGACTCCTAGAATGCTTGTCAACATCTTAGACCATGGCAGAATGATTTCTCTACTTGAATGAATGGCCCACTATTATGCTTTTGGATTCAGTGCCACCACAGAATGTTTTCTTCTGGTAATGATGGCTTATGACCACTATGTTGCCATATGCAATCCTCTCCTTTATCTTGTGGTGATGTCCAATAGAGTGTGAACTTGCCTGATAGGTGTTTCATATACAATTGGTTTTCTGCAACCACTTGTCCATGTAGGATTACTATTTAGATTAACATTCTGCAAGTCCAATATAATAGATCATTTCTACTGTGAGATCTTGCCACTCTATACACTTTCTTGTACTGACCCATCTATTAATGCATTGGTGGTGTTCATTTTTGCTGCTGTCATACAAGCTATTACCTTCAAGAGTATCATGGTCTCCTATGCTCATGTTCTCTTTTCCATCCTGAAAACAAAGTCTGAGAGGGGCAGAAGCAAAGCCTTCTCCACCNATCATTTCTACTGTGAGATCTTGCCACTCTATACACTTTCTTGTACTGACCCATCTATTAATGCATTGGTGGTGTTCATTTTTGCTGCTGTCATACAAGCTATTACCTTCAAGAGTATCATGGTCTCCTATGCTCATGTTCTCTTTTCCATCCTGAAAACAAAGTCTGAGAGGGGCAGAAGCAAAGCCTTCTCCACCTGCAGTGCCCACCTGCTCTCTGTCTCCTTGATCTGTGGCACTCTCTTCTTCATGTACGTCAGTCCTGGGTCTGGAACAACTAAATATAAGAATAAGATGTATTCTCTATTCCACACCATTGTGATTCCTCTGCTGAACCCATTTATTTTCAGTTTAAGAAATAAAGAAGTTTTAGGTGCTCTGAGAAATTTCATAAAGTCATAAATGATTTTCAGAGAAATATATGGTGTTTATTTTTTAAAAGAATCAAAATTTCCTGTCTTGTCACATATAGCAAGCTAATATATTGTTAAATACTGAAATCTTTATGTAAACATAGTTTGTGCAATTGTCATAGAAATATACATTTCTAAATCACTAATGCATACTTTAAATGTATATTTTCATTATTTGTTATTTTAAATCCATGCAGATAATTTAAAATTAACTCAACAAATTAAATCTCCTTGTAACATAAGCAAACTCTGGTGTTTACAGATATATAAATTTTAATAGTGGTTTGGATTTATAATCCCTAAGGAAATCCTTTTCTTTGTGTAAATCCTTTCTTTAAAATATGTTTATACTCTTCAAAAATATGTTTTCTACTTTTAATGCATTTCTATTTAATGGTTAAAAGTGGCAAATTTAAGTTGACTTGTAATAATAACAGGAAAACTTATATTCCATATTTTCTCTACAGAGAGATTTTTGGTTCTAAGTGAAGCTCTTACCTTATGTAGTAACTTCTATCTTTAATCACAGAAGTGTGGTGTGTGTGTGTGTGTGAGAGAGAGAGAGAGAGAGAAAGACATGGAGGCCAGAAGAAGGTACCAGTTGTCCTGCTTCTCGTTTTCCAACTTAGTAATTTTGAGACATAATCTCTCACCTAACCTTGAGGATAGCTTCTGTCCAGCCAGTCCCAGTGATCATCTGGTCTCCAGATTCTGCTTTGCTTTAGCTACTGGTGACCTTGACTTTTTGGATAGAGGATTCAAACTTGGATTTGTACAATGTGCTTACACAGCCAACACTCTTACTCATTGACCCACCTTCCCAGCCCTCAAATTACTGTTTATGTGAGATTTAACAAGACTTTTGAAGAGTTCAATATTTCATCTTATTTATTGAAGTTACCAAATTTTAACATTTAAATGAGTAAATTGTTTAAATTATTTTAATATCACTTAATTCTGAGTCATTTTTTAATCTTTTTTATTTAAAATGTTTTCATAAAATATATATTGCTCATATTCTTTCCCCTCCACCACCTCTTCCCAGATACTCCTCACCTCCTTACCTACCCAAGTTTATGTTTTTCCTCACAAAGCAAAGCAACAATATCAACAACAAAAACCCATAAAATATATTATTTAGCAAGAATTCTTCAAGTAGGAATAATGACTACAAGCAAAATATTCACTACTGCTGAGGCAATGACATTCTGACTAGTGAAGATTTCAAATCAATAGAAAATATTAATTAAGCATTAAGACATATTTTTAATCATATCCTTGAGGCACACAGATACATTCTATTCATCAGGTTTCAAATAACCCATCCCATAGATGGATAGAGCATAAAATTTTTGTTCTACCAGTTATGTGGGATGTCCTTTTGTATATGTGTCACTTTCATTGGTTAATGAATAAAGCTGTTTTGACCAATGGCTTAGCAGAGATAAGCCAGGCAGGAAATCTGAACAGAGATATATAAAGAGAGTAGGCAGAGTTAAAAAAAATATCCAAATTCCAAAAATTATTGTTTATAAATGTTTGTTTTCATTTAAAGGAGGTTGATTATATAAAGTTAATTGTCACAATAAATCTCTTTCTAACAAACAGAAAGGGAATATGATACAGAAATGGTATGGGCTTTGGTTTATTGATACAAATTTAAGGTCAATTTTGTTATGTGTATATTCCTACTCTTCTTTAAGGTATTATGTTTAAACATCTCATTTAAAAAGGTAATGTATAATTTAAAATTACAGATTAATAGATAGTCATTTATAATAGTCAACATTATAATCATGATAGCTAGATTTTCTAGATATAGAGATATATTTCACTTAGATAATTTTCAACACTTTAAAGACTAACATAATATGGCATTTAAAAAGCTTTAAGGTCTTAGACCTTCTCAACAATGAGACATATCTGCTTCTGGCAGCACCAATTACTTTAGAGAGGCTAGTGGTCATTGAAGAAACTCGTTATGGAATTTGTCTTCAATATAACAATGCTAGCCATTTGGGCAAGAAACTGATCTTTCCTGGACTGCTTGATGGTATACTATATAAACTGGACTTGCATGACCCACAGAAAAATGACTGCTGAAGTTGCCAAAAGAATGTGAGACAGTCATTCATGGTTCCTGTTTCACAGAAGAAACCACCAGACATTCTACAGGACACAGAAGAAAGCAAATGACAAACTTTGCCAATGCAAGGCAAAACAGATCTTCAAGTTTCCTGCTTCATTGAAAAGTCTGCTAAATAAAATGGGCCTATAGACTGATGCCCCAACATTCCAAAATGCTTTGATTGACTATCCAGGCAGTGAGATATCTCTGTCATTTCTAGAGCTTTGGAAGTTGCTTACAATGTACTTCCTGTTTACATAGGTAATATTATATTCTTCTGTAGTCTTTGATGGAGTTGAAAATAGGTAGTTATAGTTATAGTTTTCCTTAGTTATGATAAAAGTTAAATTAGATATAAAACTTCAGGCACACAAGATTGGATAGATGGTAGAGTATTTTCCTTAATTTTCCAAATGCAAATGGATTAAGTATTGCAACTATAATTCTTGTTTGATAACTGTTTTGTATATGTAATTTACTATGGTAAAACTAAAGACTTCCTTTTTATTTAGACAGAAAATGAGAGATGATATGGGATGTCCTTCTGCATATGTGCTGCTTTTATTGGTTAATGAGTAAAGCTGCTTTGGCCAATGACTTAGCAGAGTTAAGCCAGACAGGAAATCTGAACAAAGATATAGAGAGTAGGAAGAGTCAAGATGGCAACTATGCCCTGAGGAAACAAAATATGTAGAAAATGAGGTAACACCATGGCCACATGTCAATACATATACTAACAGAAAAGTGTTAAGCTAAGATGGAAAAGTGAACTCAAAATAAGACAGAAACAGCAGCCAAACAGTGTTGTAATTAATGCAGTTTCTGTGTATTATTCAGGCCTGGACAGCCAGGAAACAAAAGTGTAGTCTCTGTCTACATCAAAGCTAGATTTTTTTTCCTTTTAAAGTAAACATAAAACCTTAATTTTGTAAGTATAAAGACAAGATTAATTTTTGTCAGTTAATTTAATTTTGACCTAAAGAATATTTTTCAAAAATTGTTTTTATTATGTACATTTTTAAATAATTTATTAGATTTTTAAAAAATACTAATCCAAGTTCCCACTCTCTCCCCTTCTCCCTTTCCCTCCACATACTCTCTCACCCACTCCCATCCAATCCTCACAAAGAGTAAGGCACATTTCTTTGTGGAAGGTCCAAGGCCCTCCCTACTGTAACTAGACTGAGCAAGGTATCCATCAAAGAGAATAGGATCCAAAAAGTCAATACATGCAGTAGGAATAAATCCTGATGCCACTGCCAGTGGCCCCTCAGTTTGACCCAGCCATGCAAATATCAACCACATTCAGTGGGACTAGTTTGGTTAGAAACAGACAAGATCACCTGACAAAATTGGGAGCATGGGGGTGAAGGTAGAAGGGAGGGTGGAAGGGGAAGAGAACTGGTAAAGAGAGGGGTGAGGAGTTTAATAGCTTTTAATTTAGTGAACTTAATCAATTGTTTATTGTTTGTAATTTTATATTTGGTATCTGTTCCTATTGTATATAGTTGTATTGGGTTTGGATCGATCTTGTTTAGACAAAAAGGGTGAGATATTGGGGAAACTCTATTAACCAATCACAGCTAATTGGGGTGTGGTGACCTGGTCCCCAGGAAGAAAAAAAACAGGGATCCAGGCACATGCTCTCTCTCTCTCTCTCTCTCTCTCTCTCTCTCTCTCTCTCTCTCT
>LOJH01027056.1:0-15577 GCA_001685095.1 Ellobius talpinus
CCTGCAGAATGTCTGGCAGTTTCTTCTGTGAAGCAGGAACTCTGAAGGACCATCCTGCCTTGTTTTGGCAAAGTTTAGTGATCATTTTCCTGTGGGTCCTGCATGTCCAGTTTATACAGCATACAGTCAAGAAGTCCAGGCAAGAGCAGTTTCTTACCCAAATGGCTAGCCTTGCCACATTGAAAACAAACTCCATAACGAGCTTCTTCGATGCTCAACTTTGTCTTGAAGTAATTGGTGTGCTAGAAGCAGACGTGGCTCACTCTCGAGAAAAGTCTAAGTTCTTAAAACATTTTAAATGCCATATTCTGTAGGTCTTTGAAATGTTTGAAGATTTTCTATCTGAAATAATCTCTGTATTACCTTAAAAATCTAGCATTACTATAAGTTTGACTATTATAGATGACTATTAAATTGTGTCTCTTAACTATACATTATGTTTTTAAATGATCTACATAAAAATAATACCTTAAACAAGAGTAGAAAATATACATACAGTATAACAAAACTGGCCTTAAATTTTATCAATAAACCAAGATCCATACCAGTATAAAGTATTTTGAGATTAAAAAATTTTTTTGAATTAACATAGATTCAATAATCTACCTTTTTTCCCCCATCATTTCTATATTGTATCCCTCTTTTCTTTCGAAAGAGATTGACTATGACTACTAATCATTTACAACCAAAACCCTTTAAATGAAAACATTTATAAACAATATTTTGGGATATTTGGTTATAGTTTTCTATATTACTTCCTGCTGATTAGGGGCATTGTTAATCTTATGGGGATCTTGAGAATTATGGTTAAATCTTGATTGGGGTATCCTGTGTGGTTGACTCATCTTAGTTAGCAGTCCTGGAGCTGTTGTGGATGCTGTATTAAATGAGCCATTGTTTCAAGGGTATTGTGTGATCAAATCGTATTAATCTTCAAGCAATCCATAGATTCTCATATTCTGTGGAAACAAAAGCAGAACCTCTTTTCCAAAGCAACACATCCTTAGACCCAAATTTCTAATTTAAGAAAACTTAATGTTGGTTTAATTTAGCAGCCTTCATAATAAATGTTTTACTGTAGTTAGCTCATTTACAGTCAAAATATTAAAGAAAACACAATAGTATATATAGTCCAGATTCTTTGTGTATTTTCCTTTTTTTTTAAATCTTCAATACAGGGTTTCTCTGTAGCTTTTGGAGCCTGTCCTAGAACTAGCTCTTGTAGACCNTGTGGAAACAAAAGCAGAACCTCTTTTCCAAAGCAACACATCCTTAGACCCAAATTTCTAATTTAAGAAAACTTAATGTTGGTTTAATTTAGCAGCCTTCATAATAAATGTTTTACTGTAGTTAGCTCATTTACAGTCAAAATATTAAAGAAAACACAATAGTATATATAGTCCAGATTCTTTGTGTATTTTCCTTTTTTTTTAAATCTTCAATACAGGGTTTCTCTGTAGCTTTTGGAGCCTGTCCTAGAACTAGCTCTTGTAGACCAGATTGTCCTTGAACTCACAGAGATCTGCCTGCTTCTGCCTCCCTAGTGCTGGGACTAAAGGCGTGCACCACCACCGCCAGGCTATATTTTCCATCTTTGCATGGCTCATTATAGTGCAGCTGGCCATGGTTGTCTTTAGACCAGCCTTCTGACATATCTCTACCCATTAAATGCAGGAAATAGATATTCATGTTTTCTATTCTCTTCCTTTTCCTCTGTGCCTTTCCTGCCCAAAATGAAGAATTTAAGTAGCTTTCTGTTTTCATGGCTTTAGCCATTAAAGGTCTATCCAGCTGTTTGATAAGTTTTACAGAAATTTTCCTAGCAGCTGGATGACTTTTCCCTGGTGGACATAAAGGCTCATATTGGGCAGAAGTGGCAGTATGATAAGCCACTCTTTCGACTTCCATCCGTTTACACCATCACAGAAGGGTAGGATTAGGGTTGCATGGTATTTGACATCTCAGTGAATGATTTCTTTTCTAAAAGCCAGCTACTTTTTGTTCATTGTTGTTTGTAATCTACATATTAGTAGCCCCATAACTGTCAGGCAAGTCAAGTATCATGAATCAGTGTGGTTTATTCTACTGTAGAGCACTGAAGGCCTGTGGTGTGGTCAGGAAGAACTGATCACAAACTTGCCTCTTCTCAAGCTGTTTCTTGGTTATGTATGACTGGTTGTGAGCAGAGTGTCTTAAACATGGTATGGTTCTCTAAGTTCTTTTCAAGAGCAAATTCCAGAATATCTGAGAGGAATTTGCTGAGAAAAAGTGAATTGTGTGCTCTTAGATCTTTACAGTTTTCTGTTTGTTATAATTCTATCTGCCAGAACTGCTGAAGAGTTGGTCAGGGACTCCTCGGTGATCACTTCTTATAGATAGAGTGATGCCTATGGGAATAGTGGGTGAGATGTGTAACTGTGCAGTGCCATTACTGCTTATTGATGAACAAGGATAGTCCTGACATGCGTTTCTTCTTCCTTCCAGATACTGCAGACTGTCAGAGTTCCAAGCCAGAGGCAAGCTATTGGTATTGAAGTAAGGTTTTCTTTTTTAGTTTCAACACTGCATTCATTCATTCTTATATTAATGCCAAAATAAGATTGTGAGGGATTATTTGTAGACTATTAAATTTCTATAATTTTTAAATTGAAGATATTTACTTTTAGAGTGCTGAAATAGAGACAGAACTCTTTTTATCATTATTTATTTATTGTATGGTCATGTGTATGCCTAGGCACACATGTCCCTTGATATGTGTGTGGAGGTCAGAAGGTATATGTATATACATGTATATTCCTAAATATAATGTGCTCAGTCTGTATAATGTCACTCATATGTATAACCAGTTGGTGTGCTGTCTCCTTATTTTTAAAAGAAGCGTGTAAACTTTATTTCAAGGCTGAAATAATATGTGATTGATATACTTTGTGTTTTCTGCTAAGTAGGAAGTACCTTGTTAATTTTTTATGTGGTGATATCATTATTAATGAGTTAGTGTTAGCAAATGCTTTGTATTTCATATTTGTATTGCTAATTTTTTTCTTTTCTTTAAAGGTTGAACTCAATGAAATAGAGTCACGTTGTGA
The DNA here is from genome assembly GCA_001685095.1 of Ellobius talpinus. Taxonomy (NCBI): domain Eukaryota; kingdom Metazoa; phylum Chordata; class Mammalia; order Rodentia; family Cricetidae; genus Ellobius; species Ellobius talpinus. The sequence continues at coordinate 3,087 of LOJH01027056.1, forward strand.
AGAATACCCCTTGACTCGGGCCTTTTGCCAGTTGATCAGTACCCTGGTGGAGAGCTCATTCCCTTCCAATCTGGGCGCTGGCCTGCGCCCCCCTGGCTTTGACCCTTATTTGCAGTTTCTCAGAGATTCTGTGTTTCTTAGATTCCGTACGCGAGCTTACCGGAGAGCAGCTGAAAAGGTTATGTTCAGAGCAAACCCTTTCTCTCCTTTGAACTCATTGTTACTTCCTTCAACCAAGGTGTAAGGGGAATATACATTCAGTTTGGCTCTTGGAAGTTAGTCAGATTTATAGTCCTAATTCTGTAATACCTTGGATTATTCATGTGTCTTACAAATAAATTTGGGCATTAAAATCAAAACACTTTAATGATCAATGGCAGTTTTCTGACAGGAGTTCACAGTCCTTAACTGAGCATTTTTTGAGATAAAAATCTCATCATGTCTCATTGAGCAGATTTTAACTAAAATTGAACTAAAACCTATTTTCACCCTTATTCAAAACAAATGGGATAGTTAGATTAGGATTTGTATCGATTCAAACTGACTTGCTAGTTCTCACCCAGAGGGAAGCTGTGGTGTGAACTGGTCACTTAGCTACTGTGGCTGAATGCTGAGGGCAGTGATGTTTCTGCTCATCCTGGCTCTACTGTTAGACCCCCCCCGAGCTTATTGTATATATCGGTTTATGTAATTCTAGTATTACCTTGAGGCAGGTACTATTAATGTTCCAATTTTACAGAGGGAGGCTTAGCAAAGTTAAGGAACTTGCCCAAGGTCAAGGACAAGGGTTTGAACATAGGACTCTGTCCTCAGATCCAAGCTCATAACCACTAAGCTATGTAAGAGATCCTCCCAGGTTCTTATATAGTTCACCTTTAGTGTATAATACTGTTTGTTATCTCACAGAATGTCCTTGGATATAGTTTATAGGGATGTTTCTGCTTTATTTGTTGTTTGTTAGCCTGTTGAATGTTTTGTTATATTAATTATAGAAAGAACTCAGTTCATGCTAATATTGGACAATTAAGAACTTAAGAAATTTTATCACCCCCAGCCCTGTTACTAAAAGAAAAATAATTATTTCTTGTCTTTTTTTTCTTGTACACCCATTTAAATAACACTAGAAAAAGTACCTTATTACTTTGTATTGTCTTTCATATAGTATCATGGAGATTTCAAGTAATTGTGAAGGTTCACTTTAAAAATGGCCTTTAGATGGCTGCATGGTATCCATTCCTTAAATCTATACCTGCCATAGTCTGATTCTTTGCGTGTTCATCACCAGGGGGCATGTGATGATGTCATATTTAGCCACAGAAACTGAAGTTCTATTTGCTTTAAAATTTATTTTTTAGTGATGATAAATACAAGGGGATACATTTTATTTAATCTCTAGAATTACCTTGTTAACATAAATGTCCTGATCTGATGGAATATTAATAGCAACCTTGCTTCATTAAACGTCATTTGAGATGAGCAGTGCATGTGTGCTCATCACAGTCTTTTCACAGAATGTTCTGACTCATGTTTAAACAAGTGTGTTTTAGACGTCTTCCTTGTCCTGTCTGTACAAGGTCATTGTGACCACAGTGTTTGCAGCTCTAGTCACCCACATGCTCTCCAGATAATTTTTGCCCATCTGAGTTCCCCTGCAAACATTGGTGCTTTCCTTGCTGCTTCCTGTTTTTTTTCCCTGAAAAATTTTTGTCAATTTTTATAATATTATTTACTTGAAACTTTCTTTAGTTTAATTTAGTGTAATCCCATTAAAAAACTCAGCCCTGATAAAATTGTATAGTTTAATGACTTCAAAACAATCATTTAAAAAAGCAGCATTACCAGACCTCTGTGTAAGGGTTGCATCTGTGCTGTGGGAGAGCAGTGGCTTGCATATGCAGTCTGGGCTCAGTCTCCACCATCACAAAGGTAAATAGGTAATAAAATACTCTCTGCAATGGATTTTAAAGCAAAGTTTAAATTTCACTGAGTATATAGCTGTACTTATGTGTCCTTCCATATAAACTATTTTAAGTCCATCTTTAACAGTCAGATGTTTATGGGGGCATTTGGGGCATTTTGGCTGGTTGTTGGGCAGAGAATCCTGGTCTGAGTCATGTGGCCTGAGGGTTTCGGTCACTGCGCTGAGCTTTCATATGACCTTCCTAGAGAAAATGCAAACTATTTGAACTTTTTAGAAATCTGATACTGTGTAATTATAAAGTGAATATGGTCAGATGCTCAGTACCTTAAGCTTGTAAAAGAGCTCAAACTTTGACTGAAGAGACACTTCTTAAATAACATCTAAAACATGTTCTATCTGTAAAAAAGCCAACCTGTTATCCTTTGACAGATGACAATGTGAATTAAGAATGTTTGCATAAATTCATAAAGTAGACTAGTGACTGTCTCTTTTCTGGAGAGTAAAGTGGAGGGAATGGAAAACTTGACAATTCCCACCTTGGACTGTTCATTATTGCTGAAATTTTTTTTTCCCTGTAGTGGGAAGTTGCTGAGGTTGTCTTGGAAGTATTTTATAAGCTACTGAGAGATTATGAGCCTCAGCTTGAAGATTTTGTAGATCAGTTTGTGGAGCTACAAGGTAATTGTCAGAGTTTGATTTACTGATTATGTATATAAATGTTAGTTAAAATTTATGATTAAAATTAGAATTTAATTTTTGCTTTACTGTTTTAATCATGTTCTGTGAAAGAGAAAATAAGATTTTACTCAGTACTCAGGTTATACTTCCTTCCATGAGTTCACTTGTTTTGATGGTGGGCACTGGTCCCCATGCACAGGCGCCATTTCTCTGTGGGACTGATGCCCTCAACGGCTTGTGTCACTGTCGCAGCTTTAGGCTTGCCTTCACCTGAGTTCATCCTGTTTAAGTTACAGTGATAAACATTTCACAGAAACAGAGAGTCTAACAAAAGTTGTGACTGAGGGGCCAGTGAGATGGACACTCACTGTTTCTTCATAGGTAATAGCACTTGCATGGTCTCCGTTAAATCCCTGAAATTTACAGTAGAAGAGAACTGACTCCAGCAAATTATGTTCTGAACATGCACTTGCATGCACGTGTGCATACAGACACATGCACGCGCGCACACACACTCACACATGATATTAAATAGTTTTAAGCCAATGCTGGCTCATCATCTGTTGCACTGTGTCCTATTTAGGAGAAGAAATAATAGCCTATAAGCCACCTGGCTTCAGTCTGATGTATCATCTTCTGAATGAGTCACCGATGTTGGAACTTGCTCTCAGTTTACTGGAAGAAGGAGTTAAGCAGCTAGATACCTATGCGCCTTTCCCTGGTATGTGCCTGAAAGTCTGTGTGATTTCAGAACTGGTGACATCTTTGGCTTTTGTAATGTAAGAGTCTCTTCAACAACAGTGGTATTTCCAGTGAGTCATTATGAGTGAAAACAGACTGAATTACTGAGACTGGTTCATTGTTACTATCTCATTGCAGGGTCTTCTGCAGGTAATTCAAATGTTTCGCTTTCACATCTTTAACATGCTTAACTCTGAATCTGAATCCTGTGCTATGTCTGTCTTGAAGTCGGTCTCTTACTCTCACTCAGCACTATTAACAGTTTTGATCGCTCTGTTGTGGGTGCTGTACTGTGTGCTATATGCTTCTGTCTACCGGGTTCCAGTTACACCTTCATAGTTAGAACAGTATGAGTGTTTATAGGTAGTGTCAAATGGTCACTGGGCACACATTACCTCATTCAGAGAGCGATTGTCTAAAGCAGTGGTTCTCAACCTGTGGGCCACGACTCCCTTTGTATCAAATATTAGATATCCTGCATATTAGATATTTATAATATGATTCATAACAGAAAATTACAGTTTTGAAGTAACAATGGAAATAATTTTATGGTTGGGGGTCACTACAGCATGAGGCTGCAGCAGTACTAAAAGGCTGCAGCATTAGGAAAGTTGAGCACTGCTGCTCTAGAGGATCAGAGAAAAGAGAAGCTAATATATGAGTAGCCTGGGCCACAGAAATAACTGGGTGGGTGCTGTTAAACGTTTGTAAAAAACAAGGACTTTTTGAAACTAAAACCTGCCTTTTAAGTTTATTTTCTCATTTCCAAGATTGATTTAGATTCTAACTTCCTTTGGGATTATAGGGAAGAAACACCTAGAAAAAGCAGTTCAGCATTGCTTAGCACTTCTCAATCTCACTCTGCAAAAGGAGAACCTTTTCATGGACCTTCTGAGAGAGAGTCAGCTGGCTCTCATCGTCTCTCCTTTGGAACAGCTCTTGCAGGGAATTAATCCCAGAACTAAGAAGGCCGACAATGTCGTTAACATTGCCAGGTAAGGCACATTTGTCAGGAGAGCAAGAGAATGACAGAGTGGCTCTCCAGTTTTTATTCTCTCTTTTTTGTTGCATATTTAATACATCACAGATTATTGGGTTTGGCCTACTTTAATCTTACCTAATTTCACTCCTTTATTTCAATCACTCTGAGCTTTATCATGCCTTTTCTTTTTTCCCCTCTTCCTAGCTCATTCTGTTTAGGTTCAAAATGAACAGAGTTTGTTTTCTGTAGGGAAACTCAGTATTTGAGGGGTAGGGATAGAGACCCACCCCCAGTCCTTTATACATACATGGATTTACATACGTACATTTGCTGACATTCTGGTTGTTTGGTGTTGCATAGTTTGTAAAATCAATCACTCACCTCAGCTTCATATGTGATCTTTGGAAATGCTTCTGTCCACGTATCCTTTTGTGAGGGCAGTCTTCTTGTACCCTTGTCTTAGTTATGTTTTCCATTGCTCTGATAAACAATATGATCAAAAGCAACTTGAGAAGAAAAGTTTTTTTATTTTACAGCTCTCGGCTCATACTCCCATCTTCCTCAGGAAGGAACTCAAGGCAGAAATCTGGAATCAGAAACTTAATCAGAGGCCATGAAAGAATGGTGCTTACTGGCCTGCTCCTCGTGGCTTGTTTAGCTTCTTATAGTACCCAGGACTATGAGCCCTAGGGTGGCACCGCCCATAGTGAGCTGGGCCCTTACATATAAACTGTCAATCAAGAAAAATCACTGGCTGCCCAAAGCCCAGTGTGGTGGAAACATCTTCTCAATTGAGGTTTCCTCTTCCAAAATGATTCTAGTTTCTGTCAGGTTGACATAAAAGTAGTCAGCACAATCCTCCTTAATCACCTTATGGGTGCTTGATTTCCTACTTATACAAAGGCCCTTTTTCAAATAGTCATTTGTAGACTAAGACTTTCACACAGGTATTTTGGAAGGCTTGACTCAGCTTGTAAGAAGAGGTTCTTTTGTAGCTAAAATTGTTTCTCTCATTTGTCCGAAAGTGTTATATTGTAGGTGAACCGTAGACTTTAAGTTCTCTTTCTCTTTTTCTTTTAAGAGTTATTTATTTTTAATTTTTATATGTATTTGTGTGTGCCTGCTTGTCTCTGTGGGTATCACATGAGTATGTGCACCTGCAGAGGTCAAAGGTGAGGTTGAATCCTCTAGAGCTGGAGTTTGAGGTAATTGTAAGCAGATGTAGGTATTGAGAGCCAGACCAGGTCCTCCACAAATGTGCTTAGCCATAGCCATCTTTCAAACCCCAAAATTTTCTTTTCTGACAACAGTGAAAAACCAAGCTTGATCACATTGTTTTTCAATGTTTTCTTCTGAAGGTATCTATATCATGGGAACAGTAATCCTGAATTGGCATTTGAAAGTGCCAAGATCCTCTGCTGTATCTCTTGCAACTCCAACATTCAGATCAAATTGGTTGGCGATTTCACACATGACCAGGTAACTGATTTCTCTTGTTGATGCATTCTAGCGGCCACAGTATCTGGATGAGTTGTATTGTTGTTTGTGGAATGATCTTCAAAGAGTAAGTGCATTCATAAGATATAGGTGAGGAACTAGCTGTGCACTCGACTGCGGTTTGTCTTTGAAGTTAATCCTTTGCAGCGTAATACCCTCTGCAGTGTGCTCTGTGTTTGCACTCTAGTATGTGACTATGTCGTCTACAAAATGGCCGTCCCTCTCAGCATTTGAAGACATTGATCTTGTAGCCACATCTGTATGCTGGCCTAATTACTTTTGTGGTTTTCTGGTGATCCACAGTTGTGCTATGTTTGCTATTATAGAGTGTTTCTAAGGATCTTTTTTTTCTTCTTCCTGAGACCGTTCCTGTGTTGCTTCAGTGATCCTCCTGCCTCCACCTGTGGAGAGGTTGACTCTGGGCCTGTGCTCTATATCAGCTCAAATGCTCCTTTTTCTTCTGTTCCTAATAGTTTAGTTTCTCCTTTTCTCATTTGAAGTGGTGTTATGTTGCCTTGGCTGGTCCAGGCTCCACTGAAGAGGTCTCCTGCCTGACGTGGTGGGTTCTGAGCTCCAGCTGCTGTGCTGTCCTTGGTGGATTACTGCAGCTGTGTTTCATCTGTAACCATCTGGTGTCTGTAGGAGGCTGCACTGTACTAAAATACAGGCCTTCACTGGGTCTCCTCAACAGTGTTTCAAAACAGGAGCCATTTTATCACTTCAGATGAAATAGAGCTTTATTTTGTTCGTTGTTTTTAAGTTTTTATTTGTTTTGTGTGTGAGAGGGAGAGAGAGGGAATGGATCTCCATGCACAAGGCCTGCAGAAGTGGGTTTGGAGGTCAGAGGACAACTTGGAGGTTTTCCTTTTCCCATGTGGGTTCTGGGGTTTGAATTCAATTCATCATGCTCAGCAGCAAGCACCCGCACTCACTCAGCCATCTCACGAGCCCCCAGACCAGCCCTTGGCTGTAGTTCTTACAAGACCTTTCACAGTACTGGGTTCCCTGCCGCTGTGTCAGTGGTGCACTCAGTTGTAGCAAAAGAAAGCGACCTCACATCTTTGTGAGTACCCTTGGAATGATGGCAGTACCTAGGCTGAGAGCTACTGTGAGATGCAGATGTGGCTTCTGGAATCTGCCTTTTTTTCTCTTTTTGAGAATGGGTCTGGCTATGTGGTCCAGACTGGCTTAAAACCCATGAACCTTCCATGGCCTATCCCTCTTAAGTGCTGGGTCACAGGTGTGAGCCACTATGCTGAGCTTTAAATTAAGTTCAAACTATCATTCCTGATCAAAGCATACTCTTTCCTGCCAGGTTTTTCTGTTTCCCTCCTTCCCTTTTCTTTTTATTTTTTGAGGAAGGGTCTCATTATGTAACCTTGGTTGGCATGGAACTCACTGTGTAGACCAGGTGAGCCTTGAACTTAGATCTGTCTACCTCTGCCTCCCAGGGGTTGGATTGAGGTGTCTCACCACACTTGGTCTGCTTTCTTTCTTCAGAGCAAGCTGACTTCAAATTTAGGATCATCCTACCTCAGCTTCCTGAGTGTTTGGATTACAGGTGCATGCCACTATGTCTGCTTTGGTTATGTGTAGCAATATAAATAGCTACGTTGTCTTTTAGTTAAAAGCAACTGAAATCTAGGGATGGGAGCGGGGGAGGGGAGAGGGGTTGAGATTAGTGGTTAAGAGTACTGACTGCTCTTCCAGAAGACCTGGGTTTAAGTCTCAGGACCCACGTGGTAGCTCATAGTTGTTTGTAACTCCAGTTCAGGGGATCTGGCTACTCTTCTGGCTTCCTTGGACACCAGGCATGCACTTGGTACACAGACATACATGCAGGCAAAATACCCATACACATAAAATTAAAAACAAAACAAGCCTAAATACTGGGGCAGATTTGGCTTTGTTTTCACAGGTGAATAGATGTGCCGTGTTTACCATTGGTTGTCTAACGTGTAGAGTTTTATTAATTCATCATTTTTTCTGTCTGTGACTTCAGAGTGTGAGCCAGAAGCTGATGGCTGGATTCGTAGAGTGCTTGGATAGTGAAGACACAGAAGAATTTGTTCGTGTTGAAGAGGGTATGGCTCTGATTAACAGATGTGCTTTTATTTTATACACATATGCAGTAAAAAGAGAAAAACCTTGAAACTTATCTGGTGCTGGTGTAAGAGAAATTGAGAATTTGCTAGAATAAATAAAGAGTTTTAAGATCATTTAAATCAAAGCAATGTAGTAGTCAGTCAAGAATTAAGTAAATTTGGGGTTTTGAGTATATGCTTCTTTAAAGTTTGGTGTGCTTTCCTTCCATTGATTTGTGATTTTATTCTGTGGTTTCTGTATTCAGGTTCAGAATATGAAAAGAAGTTAGCTACAATCCGCCATGAAACGAGAATCCACATCTTGAATCTTCTCATTACATCTCTAGAACGCAATCCACCCAATCTTGCTCTCTACCTGTTGGGCTTTGAATTGAAGAAACCCATCAGTACTACGAACCTGCAAGACCCAGGTATAGCTCTACCACACATGGGCATCTATTTCTTATGTGTTTGTTGATGTAAGTTTTCATTTATTAAATTCTGGGTTCACAGGGCAATTCACTTAGAAAATGACATTTGAAAAGTATTGTAGGTCAGACATTAGGATCAAAGATTTAGAGAACAGAAATTTGTCAATTTCCGGTATCAGTATTTCCTGTAGCACTTTCACAGTTAAGCATGTATTTCTAAAATTAGACTGTGATAAAGGGAGTCTCAGATTTGTGATGCAGAAACCCTGAGAAAACTTGCATTTCCTTTTGGTTCTGTGTAGGAGTGTTAGGCTGCCCTCGGACCTGCCTGCACGCCATCCTCAACATCCTGGAGAAAGGGACAGAAGGGAGAACTGGCCCTGTGGCTGTGCAGGAGTATCCTCAGCTGGCCGAGCTGTGCTACCAGGTACGTAGTGGAATGCACTGTGAGGAACTGAACAGAAACTTGGGCAGCTGAGTTCATAGATGGAAGAGGGCATTTAGGATAGAAATAAGTTCATATAACAATTTCTCCAGTCTTTATTTATGGATAAAATCCATGAGGCATAAACAAAATCCTACAGATGTGAAGCTCCTGACAGTGGGAGAAATGAGAACTACGGGTGTTTTGATGGATTTTACCAGTGGTGCTGTATTTAAAGTATGTTTTGGGGGGGTCTAGAGCGGGCTTGGGTCAAAAGATCCCTGGTCGCCATCTGTGTCCCCTGGCAGGTTGAGCCAGCTTGGGCATGCTATGTAGCTTTTCTGTTGTTGAATTTTCCATCTGTGAAATGGAATGTTGATGCATAGTGTGTCAGCACCTTTGAAGAAGCCTATAAAGAAGGAAGTCCTCCAGCTGTGGCGATGGCAGAATCCAATTAGAGTTCAGATTCACTTGAGAACTTTCCCTTGTGTTTGTGTCTTGTTTTACTCAATTTACAAGTGTTCTGAGAACTAGACTTTATAATTCGTGACTAATTCCTCAACTTAAGAGCACTATGATTCACATTTCATGGCTTAAAAAGTAGGATTATTTTCCCAGTGTAATGGAGCCATATCTGTTATTTATTCACTTTTATCCTCTGGTTTTCCCAAACATTCATGCTTCTTTGAATCTGAATTAGATCTTTAATGAGAGATCTGAGGTAATTGAAGCTCAGTGTTATGGAATCTGATATATATGCAGAAGTAGTTGAAAAGCTTATCTACGTCAGGGATGTGTATTTTTAAGAGACATATTTGACTCTTGCTTTGTCTGCCAGCCGAGATTCAGACTGGTACATTCAAGTTGTCTTCTCCAGCTTTCCAAAGAGCTGGGACTGGTTACTTGACCACCACAACTGACTTAATTATTGTCTGTTATTAAAAACAGATGGACTCTTGGTTTATTTTGAGTGATTTTCATGTTTATGCCATTTTGTCTATTTAGGTATTTCTGATAATCATGTACATAATGGAGATCTTTGTATATTTATCAGATCTCAGTTTTTCTTAGATTGATATAAATGCTTCCCCCTCAAATTTACTATTTTGTTAAAGTTGTATTCAGAGCTTGTATTTGTAATATAGTGAAGTTCGCAAATCTTTGTAATTATTTTATTTTATTATATAGTTTTATTTATTTGAATAAAATACATGATAAATTTGGGTTCAACTTTTTAAATAGTTTCTGTTTAGTCATAGTCTATGCTTGTGCCAAGATAGTCATAGGCTATTATTACCAGCGACCTCAGATTGGGCTAGGATAATAAATACTCTTCTTATAGTCACAGGAGTGTATTGTATTGCTAGTATTAATTCAAACTCATCAACCCATGTAAAGTGACTCTACTTCTCAAGTCATGTTGCATCTTTCAGCCACATATTGATTCATTGTTGAACTACTTTGTAATTTTTTTAAATAGTGATTGTTTCAATTCTACTAAGTTTTACTGGGTTTTTTTGAAGTTTAGATAAAATAATTATGATTTTTCAGAAGTGACTACTAGGTAGAACTGCTACTAATTAAAATATTAAAGCTTAATTAATTTTGTGTTTGTATTAATAAATATGTTTAGAATGATTTCAAGATTTAGTCCTGTCATATAAAACTTCTTTATTTTTATTTTGAATGCAGAGTCTTGCTGTGAAGTCTAGGCTGGGCTTGAACTAATGATTACCCTGCTTCAGCTTCCTTAGTTCTGGGATTATAGGCCATGTCTGCAAATGTCAGTACTTTGAACTGTGTTTCAGTGTGTATTCTTGAGCTGGCACACCAAGGACCTGGATTTAGAAATCTAAGCTTATGGGACTGGAAAGATAGCTCAGCAGTTAAGAGCACTGACTGCTCCTCCAGAGGTCCTGAGTTTATTTCCCATCAACCACATGGTGGCTCACAGCCATCTATAATGGGATCCTATACCCTCTTCTAGCATGCATGTATTCATATGGATAGAGAGCACTCATAAACATAAAATACATAAGTAAGTTTTTTTAAGTATAAGCTTATATTTTTTATACATGTGATTTTCCATTTGCTTGGATTATTGATGCATCTTAATTTTTTACACTCATATTTTGTTATCTTGAAATCAGTGCTGACTGAGAACTTTTATTTTATTAGGTGATATATCAGTTATGTGCATGCTCTGATACATCTGGTCCTACTATGAGGTACTTGAGAACCAGCCAGGATTTCTTGTTTTCTCAGTTGCAACATCTTCCTTTCTCTAACAAAGGTAGGACATTATATTGCTTTATTACTATAAGATGAGAACTCTTACCTGAAAGGCTTGGAATAAGAAGTGTTTCAGAATTTGAATATATGGCTGATGAGTTGGTTGATAGGATCTTATCTGGACCTGAGCTTGGCCTTTGATGTACTCTTCCTCAGCTGGGACCACCACGACCCAGTCCAATCCTTTTGATTTTGGAGTAGTTCATACATATAAGGTATCCTAGGGACTGTACCCAATTCTAAACACGAAGTTCATGTGTGTATGCAAACCTTAGGAATAGCCTGAAGTTCATTTTACCACAGATTTTTAGCATGCCTTCATTTTGTCTGCAACCTGTCATGTGAGGTCAGACGTAGACTTTCCTGCTTGTGGTATGTGGGCACTTAGGAATCTTGGGGTTTAGAACGTGTTGGGTTTTGTGTTTTCAGCTTAGGATTGGTCAGATTATGTAACTGATGTCTACCCTGATGTTGCCTGGCTTTATTAACACACAGTTTAGAGCAGCAGGTTGTGGACCTCATTTGTTTCCTTGCTACTGGTACTCTGGGTGTTTTTGTAATTTCTGAATGAGAAATTCCTATTTTCACTTCTAGTGTAAAATACACGAGTATAATTTGAATGAGGGAATTTGGTTCTTTACTAACAAAACTTAAAGGCTGTGTTGGAGGGATAAGATCATTGAAATTGGATATTCTCTCTCTGTCTCTCTATTTCTCTGTGTGTGTTATTTGGGTGTGTACATGTGGAGATGAGAGAACAACTTTTGCTCTCTCCATTCTTGCATGAGTCAGAGCTGTGGTTTGAACTCAGTTCATCAGGCTTGTGTGGCAGGGCTTTTACCTGCTAAGACATCTTGCCTGCTTGTGAATGGATATTTCTTAGAAAAATTTCTGATTTACATTTGTGTCTTAATATATATTTGAAACTAGTCAAATTGTCTTGAAATAAAACTCTGAAAAGTAATTTTAAAAGAAATTATAAATCTAGTTTATTGACATGACTATGAACTGTTCTAGCCTAATTTAAGCTTTATCAAGCTTGTTTTTCCTTTTTAAAATTAAAAAACATATTTAAAACAAGTTTGTGTTTTCCCCTGCATGTATATCTGTGCATCATATGTGTATGCTTGGTGTTCATGAAGGCAGAAAGTCTTATCTCCCCAGCCTCTTTGGTTGGTTGGTGCGCATGCACACGCGTGCGTGCGTCTTGTCTGTCTGTCTGTCAAGACAGGGTTTCTCTGTGTAGCCCTGGCTGTCTTGGAACTTGCTGACCTAGAACTCATCCTAGATCAGGTTGGTCTCAAACTCAGAGATCCCCCTGCCTCTGCCTCCTGAGTGCTGAGATTAAAGGTGTGCGCCACCACCACCTGGCTTTCTTTTTTTTCTCTTCTCTTCTCTTCTCTTCTCTTCTCTTCTCTTCTCTTCTCTTCTCTTCTCTTCT
>LOJH01027057.1:4101-18186 GCA_001685095.1 Ellobius talpinus
ATTGGCTAACTCTTACGTATTAATTTAACCCATCTCCATTAATCTGTGCATCACTATTAGGTTGTGGGCTACCAGCAAAGTTTCAGCATGTCTATCTCCTGCGGCTCCATGACTTCTCTCTGACTCCACCCTTTTTTCTCCCAGCATACAGCCTAGTTTTCACTGCCTAGTTCTGTTCTTCCCTGCCATAGGCTCAAAGCAGGTCTTTATTCATTAACCAATAAAAGCAACACATAGAGAGAAGGACCCCCCACATCATGTGTGTGTATTTGTATGTATTAATAATAAATATTTACAAAATTTATGAAGAAGGAAGTAAAGGAAATATAATGGTTCTTCAGAATTAATATAATATTAATTAGAAAGGCAATATAAAAGTTCATGGCAGGCTGAGAAGGGAAATGCTTTTGGGGCATGTCTGAGAGAAGGAATTTCTCTTCCCACAACTGAGGCCTTCAAGTGAACAGCTTGATTTTGTTTTCTATTGTAGCATAACAAATCTTCAGAAATGCAGATGCTTAAAATAGCATCCATTGTGTGTCTCACAGTCTTATGAATCAGAAGTCAGGGCACAGTACAGCTGGGAGCTTTGCTCAGCGTTGACACCTGACTACATTCTCACTAGGAGGTTCAGACAAAGATGGAGTCCTGGCCAAGCTCTGATCTCACTTCCTTGTGACTGTAAGGTTCATGGAACCTCTTGTCTCCAAATCCAGGAAAATGAGGAAAGGATCTCATCTGCTTTGAATCCCAACTTCAGGAAAGGTATGGGAACCTTTCTCTAAAGAAATCACCTGCTTAGATATGCCCTGCTTGGTGCATTCTCTCTTCCAATAAGCTAAAACAACAACAACAAAAAACTATGTAACTAAGTTTACATAGAAACCTGATAAGTATTTAGGAAATAAAACTGAACTCTAAATGTCCATGGGAAAAAATCAACACATTAAAACATAAAAGTGCTAGTCCTGGTGTCGAATGATAAGATCAGGGCAATCACAAACCTCAGGCAAGAAAGTGAGCAAGAGCAATGTTCTTACAGGGAGTTTGGCAAATTCAGGAGAGAAGGGAGCCGTATCTATTCATCTTGGAACTCCTCCCTGATATCTTTCCTGGGAAAATTATCAGTAATATAAACAGAAGAGAGCATATTCTTTGAGTGGAAGTTACACGTTGTAAATCACCTAATGTGGGGGTTGGGAACAATAGCCGACTCTTCTGCAAGAGCAGCAATTCCTAGCCATTCAGCCATTTCTCAAGCCCTAGAAATGACCTCTGTACTTTAACTTGAAGCATGTCAGTAGGTCAGTTTTATGGCCAAGAGTGTTCCTAATAAGAGAAAATAAAAATACAGGCTATACACAGGAAAGAGTTCTAGATGCCAAATGTCATGTCCCGGATTCCTTTGCAAACAACATCCCAGGTAGTTGGAATCTGATTTTTTAAAAAAATGGGACCAGATTAGGTCAATGTGAAGTTGTCCCAAAAGCTCATTCACAAAACCCTTTCTTTTAGCTGTTCCAGTGACTTTGGGAATTCAGTATGTCTACCATGTCTTAAAATATTAGCTAGAAGCGATTATGAATAATTGTAGTTAATGATAGCTACATAAAAATCCCTCTAATGACAACAAGAAACAAAATAGAAGAACTAGCAGATTCTTTAAAAAAATGAATTGTGGCTGTTTTTCTACCAGAAATATCTCTACTTTTAAATAAATCTATATGAGTGATTATTATTTTTTATAATTATTAAAGGTAAAATACATCCTAAACATGTCATATTTGAGGTGGAATAAGAAAGGAAAATTTATTTGTTCAGTACAATAACAAAACTAAAATCTTTTATTTGAAAGTAGGTTGTCTGTTCACAAATTTTCTAGGCATCCAGCCTGCCAAGCAGGGTCCGTCTTGATGCAGTTAAAGCAGAGCACAGACGTATTGGCTTCCTTTCCTTCCAGAATTTTTGTGGTAAAAGTGGAGAATAAACTTAAGTAGATCTAATTTCACAATGGATGAAAGAGAAGCCATACGCGCCCCCCAAACACACATACTGAAGTTTTCATTCTGTTATACAGAAAGACCTTACTGTGGAGAGGCACGGGAAGAGAATGTTCTTTAGTAGTCCGTCTTCACCAGTAATCTTTGCTACTTATTTTACACCCTTGGCAGTGTGGAAAGACCTACCCACTGTCCTTGTACTTGCCCTTCCTGTGGAGGAAGACTTACGTCTTCAAACCCTCTGTCTCTACTCTACTAATGACTTGTTAGAATCCACAGTCCTTAGAAATTGGAAGCATTTCACTTTTTCATGCTGTACTGGGTAAGCAGTTCAGAGTCAGAGCCTCAGGAGACAAGAATCCTGTCTGTTACAAGAGTCAAAGGAAATCAAAAACAAAACAAAAGAAACAAGAAAAAGACACTTTTATGATCAAGCAAATTTTATCTCAGTTAATGCCTCCCAAGCATTTCCTCCAAGGTCAGGAAATACTTCTGCCTTAGAAATGTTCTGTGTAGCCTCAGGGTCAAGGGTGAGTGAAGGGCATGAAGTCAGCCAGGGCCACATTCTGGCACTGCCTGAGCCCCCTGTTTCTACATTTATGCATCTCCTATTTCACTCTGAATATTTTTTTAAAAAAATCTTCCATTTGTCTCAGTACCTTGTTGTGAATGGTCTTTCACAACTATCAGAACTACAATGGGAGGTCTGGGGCTATAACTCAGTGATAGAACACTTGTCAGGCATCCACAAGGTTCAGGGTTTGATCCCTAACGCTAAAGTGGTGGGAGGCAGGGGGTTGCCATGAGAAGGAAAAAAAAACTTACATTTAAAACCTTATTGCTACTCACACAACTAGAAATTCATTCTAAAATGAAGACAATGAATAAATTGGCTCATTGTGATTGGCACTTTATCTTTAACAATGTTGTTTAATATTTCCCTTCTCTTCAATGCCACACATACAAAGAAAAAGTAAAAAGCTATGCCCCCTGGTATTGTGTCCTGGAAAAAAAAAACAGAGTATAAAATTCAGCATATCAGAGCTATCTTGTTTAGCTCAGTAGTGCACTGTCACACTTTAGGACATGTGAAGTGCATTCAAACGTCCTCAGGTTAGCTCAACACTGAGCACTTTGTAGTAGGCAGACCATAGAAGGAAATTCACTTGGTGGGAAATCCCACCGCAGAGGCTGCAGAGGCTCTTGCTAATAGATCTCTTTCTCATATCACTGCCGCTCAGTCATCCTGTGCCTGACAGATGCTGTTGTTCAGTCACCTGAGCAGGTCTCTAATCCACATGCCTCCTCCCAGCGAGCCCCGCTCCCCGAGACTACCCATCCAACTGCTTGGGTGTCCATTTAACCCATGCTGTCTTTGCTTTGTGAGCATTTACAGGCATAAGAACAATTATGTGCAATTGCTGACCTTTCCTTGGTAGATCCAGGAAAACCCAGATCTTATTAAGGGGAAATTCTTAAACCTTTCTTAGTTTTTGACACCGTTGGGTTTCAGCAATGCATGCCCACCTCCAAGTGCCCCACAAATATTAAAACACTTGGATAATTTGTTTATTGACTTTGTTGCTCTTGTTGGTCCTCTCATCTCCCTAGTAGAACCAGCCACGACCTGTTTACAGTGCCAAGGGCAAACACAACATCCTTCTTCCCAGTATTTCAATGCATCCTATAGTAGATACACATTTGGTTACTTTTATTGCCTATTAGACCATGAACTCTTCAAGACATAGATATCAAATACAAAATAGTACTTAAGGAATTAAAACAAAATGGGCAAAAAAAGTCATTTAAGTGCACACTTCTACTACAGGGATCTTCCTGTTCATGAGTGCCAAGACCAAATGCCTTTCATGCAGGCATAAAGATGCTTTTAGACAATTGTACTGATTCCATCTCAAAGTACAGAAACCCCACTCAAATACATTTTCTTTATGTGAGTTTACTCACTGCTAATTGTGGCCTTTTGTGAAGGTCTTAGCTTTAAATGTTTATAATGAATAAGTCAGCAAATGTGAGAGTGAGTAACAGTTTAGAACAGAGCATTAAATACTTTGTGGAGGGATTACCCACTGAACTCTCTCTGTTGCCCTCACCTTCTTCCAGTTAGGCAGCACTATCTCTATCTGTGCAGAAAGGCTGTGAGGTGCAGGGTTTTTTATTCCTTTGACATTATATGAATGTTATTTTCTCTGAGTGATATATGTTAGAAGAATTTGCCAGGTCTATTTTCTCAATAAAACAGACAAGACAGGAGGAGCAAGAACCAAGGCAAATGAGACATCCAGGAATCATTTGCCATCATTCAGCTTCTTTCAGGTACAGTGCAAAAGGCTTCCAGATAATATGGGATTCTCATATAGTACTGCTGACTTCATTGTTTATGTTAATACTTCCATTTAACATAATATGTGTGCATGTATTACACTTACATAAAACTCACACATACACACAAACTCATGCACATACACGCATGCACGCATTAGTACTGTAAAGTAATAGCGCCTTGTGTTGTTTTTGTTTTTTAGTTTTTTGGGTTTTGTTTTTTGAGTTGTTTGTTTTTTTGTTTGTTTGTTTGTTTGAGACAGGCTTTCTCTGGGCAACACTGGCTGTTCTGAAACTCACTCTAGACCGGGCTGGCCTCTGTCTCCTGAGCATGCACCACCACCAAGCACACCGTGGGTTCTTGATGAGTACTTTGACAAAGCTAAAAATTCATAGAACATTTGTTTTAGTATCAAGTAATGCTGTTCTGTGTGTAAAGTGACAGCACACGGTTACCTTATTTAATCTTCAGAGCAAACATGAGTTGCATAATGCAGAGAGTCACATTATGTTCAGACCTCTCACTGGATTATGACTCAGTAAGAGGACGTAGCTCCTTTTCATCTACTTTGTGTGTCTAAAATAGGAAATATGAAGTGCAGTCGTAAAAGTTGGATTTTTAAATATATATCTATCCTAATTATGATGTGTCTGATAAACCTCCTAGGTGTATATTTATAGGAATCAATGGAGATTTACAAATTATTATAGTGATTAGCAAAATTATAGTTTCTTTCATGGTCTATTTTGTAATCCCCCCAATAATTTACAGGTAAATGGAAGTGCCCATATTTCACCATTGATATAGCTGTTTCATGTAACCCATCCTTTACCAAATCATACTAGCCCGAGATAACCACCAGAGTCAGAGTCACATACTTCAATCTAATCCCTCTTCCAGTGACCATAGACCCATTTTATCAGGTGCCATTCTTTATTGACTAGATTCTCTGCTACCCTCACAGGCTGTTCCATCATTTTAAAGAGGACAATCTCAGCTCTATTGCTGATCACTTTACTAACTTTGGTTGCTGAGACTGAGGAAGAAATTCTTTCTTTCCAGGGACTACAGATGCCCCCGAAGAAACTAATGCTCTCAATTTTAGTAGTTATATAATTTTTAGAATTCTGGGTTGACTTCCCCAGGGGCTATGTTGGAGGTCATTTCAGAGCTGCCCATCAGTGTCACATTTAAAGGCAGACATGGTGTTAACCAAGATGAACATTGCACAGATCTCGCCCAAGGGTGAGGTCCTGACTCACCCAGCCATACTTCTTGTTCTTAGCCTAAAGATAGGAAGGTGCTATGTTTTCCTTTGTTAATTCGAAATGCTATGCCCTGTTCCCCTAAGCCAGGTTCTCAGTTCTTATTTTTGTCACTATTTCTTCCACAGGTACAGGTGCCCCAGGATGTTGGATGTGGTCAACAAAGATAAGCACCTCCGCTGTCACTGATTTCAAATAGTTTTTTTTAAGAAAGCTTTCCATGTCTGATGCTCAGATAATTTTTAAGATATTTGGATAAAATGTGCAAGTAGATATGTTGATGGGTTTTATTTGTCAATTTGACACAAACTAGTATCACCTAAGAAGAGAGCCTGGGGAGGGGGCAGCTGCCTAGATCATGTTGACTTGTGGGCGTGCATTTGAGAAACTGTCTTGATTATATTAACTCATGTAGAAAGATGCAGCCAAAAAGTGGGCTGCGTCAGTCCCTGAGCTTTAGTTCTGGGTTCTGTCAGAATGGATAAAGCAAGCTAAGCAGACATGTGTGTATCATTTCTCTCTGCTCTTCTCTGTGGATGTGATATAACTAGATGTTTCAAATTCCTCCCTTGGCTTTCTCACAGTGATGGACTCTAACCTGGGGTTGTAAGCTAAAGTAAAGTTTCCACCTTAAGCTGTTTTATAGCAGGATATTTATTACAGCAACAGAACTGAAACTAAAACACCCGATGTCTTCAGGTGTGCCACATTCCTCTGCCTGAATACTAATATTAACCTTCCACAAAGCAGAAAGACCTAGAGGGTTTTTAATTGATCATCTCACTTTTTTATTACCTAATATTCCCTCTGGCTGATGGAAGATATAACTTACTTCAAATTTTGTGCATTTTGAACAAACCACTATTGTGTTAAGCTGCTTTATTAGGTTCACACAAGACAAGTTCCCAGGAGCACTCATTTGATTTAGTTAGAGGGCACAGCTGTAGATTCAAGGTGTAATGGGAAAAGACAGAAGAAAAATTCAATTCATCTTGTTACATGCTTTCTTTTCTCTGAGGAAAGAGAAATATTCAGATTATTGCCTCTCTTATCTCAACCACTAATAGAATATAACCATGCATAACAGAACTAAAGGAAACACAGCCTTTGAGATTTTTAACTAAATAACTTTTATACGGCACCATGTGTTCACAAAATACAAACATCATAGAAACAAAGACTGACTTGTTTACATATGTGTCTTTCCTAATTACCAACATAAGACATAAAACATTACAAATTCTTAATAATATTTTTAATTATTTATGTGATAAATACATAAATAAGGCCTATCTGGGTCCTGACAATCAGAAGTCTTAGAGAATGAATTTGTAAATGACAAGATTCAAATTTATTTAGTTAACATTTAATTATAAATGTGTCAGATGCAAGAGAAAAGACTGGTCTAGGCTAAACACGAAAATGCATGCCAACTAACAGAATTAATGAATGAAAAAGCAAGTTCTTTTGAAGGAAAAGTTTAGACTGAGATTTGAGAAGAGACATGTGACTTCTGGAATGGCTTGCTTCACACAGATTTCAATTTCTTGTCCCTGAACAATGGACACAAGAAAGAGTTAAACATTTTCACTCTTTGTAGAATAATGACTCCATTATTATAGACCAAACCTCAATCTGTATCTGATTTAATAACACAAAATTTTAGTCAAAGAATAAACTCTAAATGTACGCACACTAATAATTATTAGTACTTTTAATTTTTATACAAGGTTCTAAACTGTCATAAATGCTAGGTTTAAAAAAACTGCACTTAGGCCTACAATGTCCATTTGGTCATAGATCAGTGAGCTCATGGGGGGAATGAAGTGTGTTCTCACCATGGTTTGTGTTCTTCTCCCTGGATACCACTGATGAAGCTAACCCAGGTAGCTCTTTCTGGCTATTTTGGGGAAAGGGAATATAGCTAGTGTATGAACGTACTGGCTCATATTTGAACATCTGGTCCTCAGATTTTTTTCATCTTTATGACATGAGATTTAAATATATTAATAATATTCAGTGTGAGGAAGCTGATTGGATACCAAATATCTCATCAGCAATGGTTTGTTCACTACTGGTCCAAGCACTCATCCATCAGGACAGACTCTGGAGAAATCTGGAGTTTACAGGAGCATAGAACAACACAATGCACAGTGTTTGAAAGAAGCCGACTTCACTGGCACATGGAAACTTTGCAGATATGTCAATCAGAAACATTTATGACTGAGGAACTTTAAGAGATATTGTGAGACATTGTGACTCCCTGAAATAATAATATAATATGGTTTGTCTTCTGGGTAATATCAAGGAGACTTTTTTTTTTATATACAATTCCTTTTTGGTCTGCTGAAACCAATATGTGTAAAATGAGAATGTTATCACCAGGCAGCTGAACCCTTAGTGGAGAAGCTCTCTCTAGAAATAGAACCTCTTGAAGAGGGAAAGGAACAGCATGCTATGACTGTGCACATCAAGCCACAAAGAACTAAGGGATAAGCTGGCAGAACAAATGGACAGCAGTGGAGACAAATTTCTGTCTGACAGCATCCTGCCACTCTGTAAGCATGCTGTAGGGACCTGTGGTCCAGGGTTAGGGTTAAAGTTAGGTTTTCTCAATAGGAAAAGCCTGCTTGAAGCCCATAAAACGTTATTAAAACGATATTTCCTGCTATGATACCTCTAGTAGTTAATCTTGATTGTCAACTTGACAGAATTTAGAAGTCACCTAGAAGACAAACTTCTGGGCATATTTGTGTAGGACACTGCATAGACATTTAAATGAGATGTAAAGACCCACCTTAGCTATTGATGGTGCCAGTCCATGATCTAGAATTTCAGAGTAAATTAAAAAGAGAAAATGAACTGAGCATCACCATCTACTTCTTCACTACCGATGCAATGTGATCAGCCTCATACTACTGATTACTAGCTGTAATGCCATCAGTCATGATGGATTGTACCTCAAAATAAGCAAGCAAACAAACAAATAAATAAATAAACATTCTTTACATTGCTTTTCTTTGGTAATTTGGCCACAAAAATGAGAAAAGAATCTAATACAATGTCTTTGTGCATCCATGACCTATTTACATATAAATTAGAATGAGAAAAATGTAATTGAGTAGTTATTAACCAATCCACTTTTGGAAAGGAGATGCATTCTTTACCAGTGGGTAAATAGTTCAAGTTATCCATACTTCTGAGAAATTTAGAGGTTCAATTAACAATTGATTGTTAAATTTGATGTAATTTAGAAGAATCATAATCTCATAAGTATTTTGTAGCATTTGGTTAATATCCAAAAGGAACACTGAGTTCCTTAGAAGAAAAGAATCACACAAATGTAAGGATAGAACAAAATAAGCCTCCCTGACAAAGAGCAACATGACATTTTTAACATAGTGGACTTTAATTGCAGCCTATAAAGGATGCTTTTATTTCCAACATTATTCAGCAGGATTTCTACTATATTAATTCCAATATTATGAAAAGGAACCCAGTGGAGGCCACTCATAATTATTCAGACAAAATATTTTAAAAAGTACTTTGTAACACACTTTTTGCTAACTTATTGAAATAGGCAATTGTCAAAAATAATCCTAACTATACAGCACCAAATAAAGGATATTTTGAATATGCAGGGGATTGATTCCAAGACCTGACCACCTGAGAATACAAAGACCCACAGATACAAGTTCCTTATAGGTAATGGCATAGTGTTTGTATATAATGTGTAAACATCCTCCTGTATGCTTTCAATCATTTCCAGATTATATACAATAGTAATCCAATGTAAATGCTACATATGTAGTTTTTCTATGTGTTTCATAGGAACTAATGACAAGCAGAAAGGTATATTCATATCCAATACAAAGTTAGCATTTTTCTAATATTTTATTTCTTTTCTTTTTACTTATTTATTTTGGTTTTTTGAGACACGTTTTTTCTGTGTGACAGACCTGGCTGTCCTGAAACTCATTTTATAGACCAGACTGGCCTCGATCTCACTGAAATCCCCTTGCCTCTGCCTCCTGAGTCCTGGGATTAAAGGCGTGTATAACCAATGCCCGGATTTCAAATGACACGGTTGGATCCACAGATATTCTAAATATCTGAGCTGTGCAATCCTGAGGACACAGAGAAACAAGGATGACAGTTTTGCTAAGCCACACTTGTGCAGCACTGCAGCCTACTGAGGCAGTGGGAGATAGGACTGCAGGGTGACAGCTGTCACAGGGTGATGGGGCTTTGAGCCAGCTGGTGACCAAACCAAGAAATCAGACTGAGAGGAACAGGGATGAAGTGTCAAATGAAGGAAATCAAAACCACAGAATCGGGAGAGTGCTTCAGGCCTCCCACTCATTCTCAGAAGCAAATAAGGAGGCACAGGTATCCAAGCCGTGACCTATATCTTGCTCCTTTTTGTTTTATTTTTCTCTCTTTCCTCCATTATTATTTTAATAATTCATATATAGGAATATTTTTCCATTTTAAAGTTAGAGTCATCAACTTCGCTCTCTTATGAGCTTATCTGAATGCTGGTGAAAGTAAAGTGTCAAAGACTATTCATTTCTAAGTGACCCACATAGCACAGACAAGGAAAACACAAGGAATGTCTTGGCTTCACCAAAAGCAGCAACTCTATACTTTCCTTGTTACTTTGATCCATTCTGAAATTGAGCCCAGACAATTTCACTGTGGAAGTTAGAAAGGAAAAATTAACATAATGAGAAATAGTTGGATGCTACCACATAGTCTCCTTTCTCTGAGAGCAAACAAAAGGTCTGTAATGCTTTCTACAGTATGACAATCTGCATTGCACCCATCTAAGATGCAATATTTTACTCCAAATATATTCTTCTAACTATGCATATTTAGACATGATACAGGACTTGACAGAGTTAAACAGAAAAGAGTGAATCTAAGAATTCTGTAACCATGGCTGAGATAGAGTTGTCATCCTCAAAAAGAGTATATGACAAAGGCAGATGTCTGAAGCTCCTTATAACATATATCCGGGTGTATTCATGAGTTTCCTGTTGCTATGATAAAACACCGTGACAAAGGCCCCTTAAGAAAGAGAGCTTATTATGGCTTAAGGTTCCAGAGGATTAAGAGTCCATTATGGTGGGGTAAAAGCATGACAATAATTGGTTGGCATGGTGGCAGAAACAGGAAGCTGAGAGAGCACATCATTAACCACAAGCATAAAGTAGATGGCAAACAGAAAGTGGGGTAAAGCTATAATATCCCAAAGTCCACCTCCAGTAATATACTTCCTCCCAAAAAATTGCACCACATCACTAAACAGCACCACCAAACAAGGACCAACTGTTCAGATGCCTAAAGCTACAGGAGACATTTCTCATTCAATCCACCACACCAGGGAACAACTTACATGAAATTTCAAACAAGGCAACAAGAGTAAGATAGTACTGGAGGAGAACAACTAGAAACCAAAAAGAGACCCTGACCTATGAGTGTTTTAATTGCCTTTGAATTTTTAACACAGAGTGATATTTTACAGTGTATTAACTAATTATCTCATTTGTTATACAGTCTGAAAGCCTTAATAAACCGATTTTTTTGAAAATTGAAGTAATCCCATTATAGATTTCCAGGCATATGTCATACATAAGTAGTACTGCTTTCCAAAATTTCTAAGCAGGCAAATCAATCTGTGGAAGTTGTTCCACACCTATATGCAAACCATATGCAAACAAATTATTGTAATACACATTTCTGTGGGAAAATATGTCAACATTTCTACCCTAAAACATGACTATGTATAAGATTAATCTAATAATAGATTCAGATATGCATCCTGCTTGAGATGTTAAAAATAAAGCTCATGCATATCTGTCAAGAAAAAGCAATGATGAGGCATGAAGCAATAGTGTTCCCATTAGCCCACGTGGAAACTTGGGCCAGACACTAGGATTTCAAGAGAAATATAAGTTGACAGCGGAGACAGCTCTCAAAGAAACTGTACATGGTCCCAATAGAGAACCCTTTTCTCTTGCAAAATTAGAAGGGAAAAAAGAAATGTAACAAAAATCTGAAGTGTCAGATGTGTTGAATTTCTACATACCAAAGTGTCCACTCATCAGACTGACTGGACTGGAAAACCTTACAAACTGTAACATTAGAACCAATACTATTGGACAATTGCTGACCAGAAGCTGGCATCGAAACCTTTCTCCACCTCCTTAGAAACTATCAAAGTATTAAATCCCACAGAAGGAAGATTTGTATTTGAGCCTGAAAACAGGGATTTTGTACTTACCCAGATGGAAAAACCATTTCAGCTAAATTCCCCAGACCAAAAAAAAAAAGGGAGATGGATTCTATTTGTTTCAATGGCCCCTCATCCTTAGAATCAATTTCGTGGTGATTTCTAGAGACCACTTTGTCACCACAGATGTATTTCCCTAAAGGACAGCTTCATGACCACTCAGGAATTTAGAGACACAGTGAGCCTCTAACTCCTGAGGAAAAGCATCAGGCCACTCCAGAAATGCTTCTTATTTACAGAAACTTCACAAGACTCATTTAGTTGATATGAATATAGTGTAATTAGTTTGTCTTTCTGGCTTCACTTTTTGATTAGCTTGCCCAACTAGAGAGAACTTTCATAGGGTCAGTGCCTTCCTATATTTTTCTGGGCCAAAAGACACAGGTAAAGGTTGCATGTGATTGCATATTTTTAGGGATGAAGTAAGTATAAGGGGGAAAAATTTTATCTCTTTGTACTTAGACCTGGTAGGTAAATAAAATAGTTTTTTAAAAGTTAACATAAGACAAAGATATAAAAGTAGCAGTCACATTTTAATAGTAATATATAATGTAAGATACATGATAATAACTCAGTGAGTTACTGTTACCTTGAATTATTGTATTCCTTATATTGTATGTCAAGGAACTCATCTAGGATATCATGGTGTCTCAATATAGAGACTCGATGTGATAAAGAGAAGCTATGCTGATCACATGAACTCTGTAAGTTTACCAACTAAAATAAGAAAGGTGAACCATGTGCTGCCAGCCAGACAACATGAATTTGGATAGAAATTTCTGGTATCTCCCAGAAAAGCACTTCTTGATCATCTCCTGCTATAGGATAATGCTCTTGTACATTGTAAAGACTTGTCACTCATTAATAAAATGCTGATTGGCCAGTAGCTAGGCAGGAAGTATAGGTGGGGTGACCAGACTAGGAAAATTCTGGGGAAGAGGAAAGACAGAGATGTAGTCACCAGCCAGATGCAGAGGGGGCAAGATGAAAAGGCTTTACTGAGAAAAGGTACCAAGTCACATGGCTACACATAGATAAGAATGATGGATTAATTTAAATTGTAAGAATTAGTTAATAATAAACCTCAGCTAACAAGCCTGTTTATAGTTAAAATAAGCCTCTGTGTGTTTCTTTGGGACGGAATGGCTGCAGAACCAGGCAGAACATAACTTCTGTATACACTCTCTTATCTGTTATCCAAGTACACCCTCATATAATGGAGGCACTGCACGCTAATATATGGTTTGAGACAACCTCAAATCAAGTTTGAAAAGAAATCTTCCCACTGCTATTTCTACCTTGTGAGAAAAAGTGGGTCTGTGAAAGATTGCTAAATACACAAAAAATCCCACTGTGGAGAAGCAGTGCTCAGGCAGGGACACAGTCCTGGGAGTTAGTTCTTTCAAACCCAACCTTGAGAGGATGAGATGAGGACAGTATGTTCCCACTCTAAAATTAACTCCAGGATGATTAACAACAGAAAGTTTGCCCATGTTTCTGTCTCTGGGATGGTGTGCTGAATAGTTTTGTGTCAGTTTGTCACAAGTTAAAGTCATCTGAGAGAAGGGAACCTCAGCTGAGACCTCCAGCAGACTGGGCTGTAGGCAAGCCAATAGGACATTTTCTTGATAGATTTATGGGGAGGGTCCAGCCTATTGTGGGTGGTACCATCTCTGGGCTGCTGGTCCTGGGCTCTACAAGAAAGCAGGCTGAGCAAGCCCTGAGGAAAAAGCCAGTAAACAACACACTTCCACGGCCTCTCCAGGCTCCTGCTTTGCTTGAATTCTTGTCCTGACCTACGTAGATGATGAACAGTGATGTGGAATGATAAGGGGAATAAACCTTTACTCCCCAAGTTGCTCTTGGTCATAGTGTTTCCTCACTCTACAAAGAACTTTACCAGACCAGAAGATCCATCAGAGGGCTTGCACCCAGGCTCCCCTTCCCTTCCTCAGGGTCAGAAGATCCCCCAGCTCAGCCTGTTTTGGGGCTGGGACTGGGTGGTAAGTGCAACTGGGAAAGAGTTCCTTTGTTTCACTAAGCCTGCAGGCAGCAAGCTAGCCCTTGTGTCTGCAAGGTCCCTGGCCAGCAAGGGGCCCTGATCCTGTGCCAGAAGATCCATTGGAGAGAATTTGAAGGAAGAGATGGGCAGCCGCCAATGCAAGAATTCCTCCAACAATCTGA
>LOJH01027058.1:0-10756 GCA_001685095.1 Ellobius talpinus
TTGATTCTTTGGACTGTTTTCTGAAATTTTTAATAAATAAATAAAAAAAGAAAAAAGAAAAAAAATAAATAAAAGGAGTAGAAGGGTTGTGAATACTGTGGGCCCCCTGGCGGTGGGGGGCAGGCACTAAATCAACACCTGGAAGAACTCACCGCAGGGTCTCTCCAGCTTTTAGATCACATCTCCTTAGACCAGAAAACTGCTCAGTATTTTTGGACAGGGTTTTTTTGAAAGTTCCCTGATGGACTAGGAGGGGTCGTTTTATTCAGTATGAATTCTGCCTGAGTTTGGAAAATCTACCACTTTCTGCTTTTGAACTGGATGAGACATATTTGAACATACCACTGAGGGTCTTCCCTGTAGCTGTGATTGTTCCAGTACTAGCCTGTTTGTTCTGGTACTTATTTAGGTATGTGTCAATCCAATAAATATAAGAATAAGTGAGGGAATCAGTCTGAAAACAAATAGCATCTAGATAAAAATGCAAATGTTGAATTCCAAATGAGTGATCCAACTGGTAGAAGGAGTGACACCTGACTTAAACCTGAGCGACTTGGACATGCACCAGCAACTGGTGAAGCCATTCCATGTGTAAGATATCGTGGACAAATAGAAAGAAGTAAAATGACATAGGGCATCACTTATTGACAGGGACATTGATTGAAGACAGAGAAGGTCATTAGGGGACAGTATTTAAGGACCCATTTGAGAGGATATGTTTTATTGCCTAGTTAACTGACTAAACCTTGTATGTCTGATAATGGGAAGGATTTTCTTTGATTTATTCACCTACAGAGTACATAGTGTTATATCTATCTTTTTACTATATAGTTCTATGAGATCTGGCAGGCACAATAATCCATTGTAACTGCCACCACAACAGGACTGAAAATTGTCCCTAAACATCCTATCAAGTTCCTTTTTAATTAGCCATCCGTGGCCCTCAGCTCCTAGCTAAGAATTTACTTTCTGCCTCAATAGTCTACCTCTTCCTGAATGTCATAACGGTGTGCATCCATTGAGTCTTCCTCCCTTCATTCAGCCTGTACATTTGCTGCATTCCCGACTTGTAGGGCTGGGTAATTCATGCCTTGGAATTCATGGCATGACTTTATTACAGTCTATTAATCCATTCACCAGCTGAAGAATATCTGAATAATTTTCTGTTTTTAGCAACTATGAATAACAAAATTATAAACACTTGGTTTTCCATCATCATACATTCTCATTTCCCTTAGGTAATACTGAGACTATGGTTGCTGTTAAATGTCCATTAACTGTGGCCAATTTTCCAGAGTGGATGTATGGCTTTGTAATCTGATTAATGGTGTCTAGCTGATCCTGTTTCTTCACATCCTTATCAGCACTTTGTGTATCAGTTTTGGATTTGCTTTTTTCTTCTTATTTATTATTTGTAGTTGAGTCATTCTAGTGAGTGTGGAGCAACAGCTCATTGAGACTTAGTCCTCACTTCTCTGGTGACTACTAACAGGCCTCTCATTTGCTTTCTCTATATCCTTGTTGTCTAAAGATAAAGATCTGTTATAAGAATATGGATAAAGAAATGTTATAAGCTTTTTTCTCCTTGGATTGTCATATCAAAGTCACATCTTGGAATAGGAATATGTGCGAGATTAAAACCAGATGAGAGATTACTACATACAGCAAGCATGAGTCAACAGAGTGGGTCCAAGGCCAATAGTTACTGAGCAGCGTATTAGCAGTGACAGACACTGAGTGTGCAAAGCACCTTGTACGGTGCCTGCCAGGATTTGGAAATCCCGATTACCTTATTTATACTGCCCCAGATGCATGCAGGAGCATTAGTTTTCTTAACATGGCTGACACATGTGGACCCAGGCAATCCTCACACAGCCAATATTGAGAACAAGTTTTGTTTGTTGTGTGAGTGAACTGAATCACTTGCTTTAGATCATAGAAATAAACAGTGGTGGCTGAAAAATCTGAACTCTGGTAACATTCCCATAAACCACCAAATGATACTGCTCCCGTAGAAGCATGTCCATTCGTGTTTATTAGATTAACTGAAATAATAAATGACAAGAACTCATGTTACATAAGTATGTGCAATTATTATGCACCAATAAAAAGTAAAAAGATTCCTTAAAAATGTAATCCCTGACTATACTTATTTCATAGTTCTGGTTCTTAGATGAAACCTGGCTTAACAGACACAGCAGGCATAGCTCATCTTCTCAATAATGTGTAGGACAGATGCCATATTATTTGGACAATAACAAATGCAATGTGCTTCCTTATTTATTCAGTTAAATAAAGAGTAATGGTTCCTAGACTTGGCTATGTTCTGTGACTCCTTCACAAGTCTGTCCTCGAGTTGTTGGAAGAGAACTACCATGGACACCTTGCAGAAACTCCTCTCCTGCACTCCATCTCCTGTAGCCATTGCAAATCTGAGTCATTTCTGCACTTATTTGTATGCCATCATTGTCTATTCCCCACTCAATGGAAAGATCCAGTGTCATGGTTGACCATGATTGTGAACTTGACAGCACATAAAATTACTACAGAGATGAATCCCTGGGCACAGGAGGGATCATCTGCTAGGTTAATTGAGGTGGGAAGAACAACCTGGAATGTGAGTAGTACCATTTCATAGGATGTAGTCCTGAACTGTATACAATGGTAAAAGCTAGCTAAGCGTGCTTACCTCTCTCCCTCTCTCCCGCCCCCCACTTCTTGACTGTGGTCACAAGTGACCTACAGCTGCATGCTCTCTCTGCCATGGTAAGCTCCTTTTTGAAGCCTAAGCTGAAATAAACCCTTCTTTCCTTGAGCTGGTATGGTCAGGTATTTTGTTAGAACAACTAGTTGATATGCCTCAAGAGCATGGCGGCACCCACCTTTGAAGCCACTTCTGCAGAGCGAGAAGTGGTGAGAGGGAGCAAACAAAAATAACAAAAAGCCCTCTCTCCTTTCTCAATTATTGGCTCGGCTGCAGGAAAGCCATTTTGTTGAGTCCCCCAAGAAGAGATAAGAAGTGATAACTGTACCATCAATAATTTAGTCTAGGAACAAGGGAAATCTGTGCCACTAGATCAAGATGGGCATATTTCTAGAGATTTTATATAGCGACAGTGTGAAAATCTCAGTTTTATCAGGATAGTACGCTAATCCCCAGAAATGAAGTCCCCCAAATCCATTTGACTTGCCTTAAAGTCATTCAGGGAACCAAGAATTTGTTTTTCTTTTGTAACTAGCAGGAATTTTATGTACTCTGCTGTAGCAGGCTTGGATGTGGAAAGAGGTTGGGGAGAAGTGACACACACACGTCATGCTGATGTTGGGAGTCAGGAATTCGACAGCCACTGACCCATGCCAGTCTTCACCTTCTTAAAATAAGATACAAAACAGAGAGACTTGAGGACATTTCTATCAAAAGGTACTAATGACCAGTAAATTTCTACCTATGACATTTTCTCTAATAATGTCAATGATAAGATTAGAGGTAGACTTTATTGAGAGTAAAATTATGAATTATTTCTAGATGAAATACAACTGCAGAGTAGAGAAACAGAAACCCAATTAAAATGTCCTAAACCTCCAGTATATATTTGGAACAGAGTTTCACACTGCAGTCAAAGGTAGCCTAGGGTAGCCTTGAACTCCCAGTAGTCTTCTTCAGGGCCCCTAAGTGCTGCGTCACAGGTATGAGCCTGGCTTTATCATTCCTTATCCTATAGAAAGAGACATTGTCTTTTTCTGAGGGGATCTAAATTGCCCCCATGTCTTCCTCAACATCCATATACAGCCATACTTTGCCCAAAATGATTCTTCCATTTCAAACAATTTTAATTATAGAAGATCTCCATCCTAGTGAGGCAGAGGCAGTCAGTAAAGTAGCCACATAGATTTCATTTTCTGAATATAAGAATGGCCATTTTTTTTAAAAAGGGGGGGTTCTGGAGATGTAGTGTCTTCTAGCACTGTAGGTAATTCATAGAGCTAATGTGAGGCTTAGAAACTGAGGTGGCAGAGTTAAATGATCTGCCATCAAGCAAAACTAAGTCTGCTTTGTTTCTGTAAGGCATAGAAATTGCTTTTTTTCCCTCTCTCGAGTTTATTTGGTAGAGTCTGTGGAAGAATATCCGCCAAGCCATTGTCCCAAGAGGCTATCCCAATAGCAATATATCTTATTCTCATACAAAGTCTTCCCTTATGACTTGTATTTTTTTATCGAGTGCTCACCTTTCCCTCACACTTATTAACAAAGACACTATTGTCTCTCTGTGTGCTTGTTTGTCTGGCAGACTGGATTAGAACTGCACACTTACTCTGTTGAGGAATAGCTTAAGATTTACTGAAAATTTTATTATCATCCACAGTAATGATTTTCACTATTACACCAGACTGAACAGAATTGCGTTTAGATTTTCAATAGAGTGCTCCAGTGGAGAAAGAAATAATCCTTAAAAAGTAGAACTACCAAGCAATTAACCATGCAGATCATACTGTGACATTCTTGCTGCCTTTGCCAGTGTTTCCAACCCTTCTACAAACATGGTAAATGGGACAGAGTACAGAACAAGGGATTTGAGGACCAAACACAGGGTGAATCTGAAATATCATTCATGACTCTTCTTATTTCCTTTCTTCTCTATGAACTGTAGAGAGCTGCAGACCCCTGAGGCTTAGGGCAACTTCTAAGAAACAATCAACATTTCAGTTTAATAAAAGTCAAACCAAAGGCTTTTCTCCACCTTCAGAATCCTTACTGGATTTATAACTGGCCAACGTTTAGGTATACTGTCAGTGAACTCCTCCCTCAGCAAATACATTCGAACTCCCTCTTCTAGACCAGGTCCTATCATAGCCACTAGGAACTTCAGCAAGGAAGTCAAAGACTTTTCTAGGGGCAAGACAACTTACTTACCCAAAGATGTACTCGAATGGCATGTCATTTCAAATCATGAAAAGCACTATGAAGGAGGAAAACCCAGTGTCAGGGCAAAGAAAACAGAAGGCATACAATTTAGACCTAGATAATTTAGGTTAACCCTCTCTTGAAAGTGACAGTTAAGGAATATTATTGGAAGATCATTTAAACCAGGGTCCTTGGGGTCATATGTCAGTTCCACCCTACATATTTGACCTTTGGTAAGTTACTTCAACTGCTTGAGTCTTAGCTCTCTTATGGACATTTGGGGTGACAAAACAGCCCGTTTATCACAAGGTATGGATGAAGTGACTTTCTGAGAATGGGCTCACTTCTAAGAATGTTTAATCCACAGCAGCTGCTGTCACTACTCCTCATGGACGAGGAGGGGATGGGAAAAGAAGTGCAAAGGTAGACACTGAATCTTGTGAATCAGGCTCAGGTTTGGAGTTTTTCCCCCTACTATGTTTCCTCGGTCAATGGTTGTATGGATGTTTCTAGCACCCAAAGAAAGAGATGGAAGCTTTCTTCTCTGCTCGGTTCTGAGACCTATTCCAGATCAAATCACTGTGGGATTTTTAGCCTCTCGACACTCTGACTAAGGGACAAGAAAGGGCAAGCGTATCTCTCGTGCCTATGTTATAGTCCAAGGCCTGTGTTAGGTGCTTTCCCATGGAAAGCCACCATTTGATTCACGACCGCAGCTAGTGAGGAATGACCATTTCCACAAAGAAGCCGAGGCTCAAAGATTCTTAGAGAGAGGTCTTAGTGTCATACTGCGAATAAGCTTCCATGGAGAGATCCGCATGGAGGACTTTGGACTTTAAATCCAATGCCTTTTTCCAGTCACTTTGAGGATGCGTCTAGCTAGCAATATGTCAGGTATTCCGCAGCAATTGTTTATTGAGTGACCTCACTCTCCCGAGACCATGAAGGAATTCCATAGTATACCCTCTACCCCAGGCTAGCACTTCGCTTCAGCCAAGACCCAGTGGGTCCAGGCTTTTAGGTTAATGGTCACCTGTGGAAAAATATTCTAGGACAGCTGCTAGGCCATAGACCATCAGAGCTTAGGTATCTCCCATTTTTTGGAGATCTCTAGAGTATATTTTTAATCTTACTCTGCTATTTCTGGGTCTTTCGTTCCTGCTGATCTGAATGGATCCTTTACCTAAGAAATCGCGGGTACATTTCATTCTTTAGTATGTAACTCATGTGGAATTCCAGAACCACAGGTGGGACTTAGTCGGTTACTTTCTGTGAAACTCACTGGAACTGTATTAATAGAAAAGCACTTTGGGAGGAGTAGACACATTGACTTATTAAATATTGTTGTCATCTCAAATGCCAGAAAGATACTTAAGAAGAATGAGACTAAAGTAATAGTTCTGACCAGGGAACGAAGTCCCAGACTAAGCATCCACCCAGGAAAGGTTTCTAAAGAAAGACATTTCTAATTAAAAACCAAAGGACACACAAGAAAAGCTGAGGAAATCATTCTCACCCGGGAGATGAACAGAGAAGGGTATTTCCAAATGATGAGTCACAGCCAGAGAATCAAAGGATCTCATAGATAGAGGACAGTCCCTGCTGCATCCTGGGCTTTCCATGTTTGGCCCATCCAGGCACGAGGACACTCCTAGTGTCCACCTGTCTGTGCCTCTGTGTGACAATGGGACAGCCCAGTGAACATGGAAATCTCTACATGAAATTTTTTAAACCCCAAGACCTTTCTTTCTTATAACTAGTTTTCTTTAAATATTTATTTATATTATTTACTTACATTAGGAGATCAGGTCTTGCTAGGCTTGGCCTCAAACTCCTGGCTTTAGGCTTTAGGCAACTCTCCTTCCTGGACCTTGTAAGCAGCCAGGATTACAGGCTCACATCTCTATTTCTTGATGCATACAGAGATGGAGCTCCTCAGTAGATAATTTCTGTGAAATGCTCACACAGTGTGTGGCATATACACTTAGTCCATACCACGATTCTCACTGTGCTTCTAGCCGTTTGAGGCAATGCTGCTGTTCACTTTGGAACAGCCAGAGGAAGCCTCCTATGAACTGAAGAAACTGGGCTCATTCACTTGGGTGCTCACAGGAAGTCCATTTTACTAGGGCAGTTCAGCTAGGCTGGCCACACTTCCAGCCCCACTGAACTGACTGAGTGACTTGCTTCATGGTTGGAGACTCCCACCCAGTCTCAATGAGCTTCCTTCCAGCTCTCTTTAACCTCCAGATCCCTACTGCAAGGGTTCATCTTAGTCTATAAATTTCGTTTTCTACTGATGTATATTTTTCCTTGCACCAGTCTTTATATCCACCCACACCCCTTCCTTTGACATCTGAGGCCCACCCAGGACAGCTGTAAAATCTTCTTCACAACAGTGCTTGCAGGCTAAGAAGAAATCCTTTTCTGTGTTGTTGCTGGCCGTTTAATGTACTGTCACAACGTGTCGAGCTCTCTTCTGAATGAATTAATTTCAAGGATTGTTTTTTTTGCTTCATCAAAGCCCTCCTGCCCCTCCACTTAACAGACCTATTAGCTCTCAGACACCTGCTCTCTCTCCGGTCCTAAGCAGCACCCTGAATGGTGTTCTTCCCGCAGAAGCACAGACGTTTCTGTGTCTCTTTCAAAGCATGTGGAGCCCATTACTGCTCAGCTCGGCTCTTTCTAAAATCACATCTGGGGAAACTGAGAAGCTCCTTTTGAAGGATTACATTATGGCTTTGATTTTTATTTATAAAACATAAAGGACTAATATATATCAGTTAGGACATTTTGCTTCCAAAGTGCATTGTAGCAAAATAATTGGAAGGCGGTTGCAGTGTGAAATATATGACAGCTTTACGGGACATAAAGAGCAGCTTTTTCTTTGTAATAGTGTAATTGCCTTAAACCCCACAATCATAATTGTTATCAAAAAATAATCCCAAGGAAAGGCTAATATAAGGTGAGCAGACTATTACAAGAGCCCTAATACACTCGATCCCTTGAACAGTAAACGCAACTCTCAATCTCCGGGTGCTTTTAGTGTCAGTCAGAGAGTACTCAGTCATTTCTGCGCATCAAGCCTGCAGTATTGATTTTTCCACTGACTGAAACAGCCGTATAAGCATAAATTTTGCATGAGCCCTTTCACTTTGTAGACTCTCCTTTGGTCAGATGACACATGATGTGAACATGAAGACTGTATAATAACAATGCATGGTCAACCTGCAGGCATTAAAGCATGGGCTCTTGCGACTCTGAAGGACAAAAGCAGGATACAGAGCGTGGCGCCTCGCCAGCGCCCAAGAAAACAAATATCATTCGTATCTCAGCAGCCAGGGTGCAATTTTATTTTCTACTTCTCTCCTGTATGTTCACATCTCCTCTTCAGAAACCCCCCTTCTCTCTTTCTCTGTCTGTCCCCCTCTCTCTCCATGTTTTAACTCAGCTTTTTGGAACAGCATCCAGCAATAATGGCTGCACAGCCCACTGAGCCCTTTTCCTGCACAGCCTCTGATTTTCTTCATGTTGTTTTGTTCCCCTTGCTGGTTGGTGTCATTTCTTTTGTGTCACCCGAGAGACTAAATAGTATGTAACAACATTTGATAAGATCTGGTGTCCTGCGGAGAAAGCCTTATCGAAAGATGGGGCTCACTGGTACACAGGTATGAGGAAACCCAGCTGCCTTTTATAGCCACATTCCTCCTGGCCCACTGTGGCCCCTTGAGAGTTCCTTATTCATGAGCAGCTCTTTAGCTCATGGCTTGGTGATGGGAATGCTCTGTTTGAAGTCCAGTCATTCTGCTAGGAGGCTCTGGCCGTGAGGATGAAGAAGGTACCCAACTCACAGGTCCGACCCACCTTAAGTCCAGGTGGTGTCTTTGTCGCTCCGCCCCAGTACATTAATTCCAGCCACTTCCTGTAATGACATCATAAATGACGCAAGGCATTCCCAAGAAGAAGTTGAATTGACCTGGGAAGGATTAGCTCCGTGAACTATTTTCTGTCTCTCGCCTCCCCATCCCCACCCTATCTTATATGGGGTGTGTGTGTGTGTGTGTGTGTGTGTGTGTGTGTGTGTGTGTGTGTGGTATCCCGGTTACACAGATAAGACCGACCAGAAGAACACCATGTTCTTTCAAATAAAAATCATGGAGCCCAGCAGGACCTTGTTCTACGGAATAACTGCAAATGCACTCAGTTTCTCTCTCTATGTAACCATTTGGAATAACAATAATAACATTCACCTTGAAGCTTGCTAACCTGGGGAAAAAGGTGTTAGATCCAGAATAAAGCTCTTCAGACTGCTGCAGCTTCTAATTAAGGGCACGAACTTCATACTTGAGGCATCACTTGTTTATATTCATCCAGCCACGGTCTGCTTTATTTTTAAAGAGAACCAGGTCTGCTTTGTCTGGAATGGAACGGAAGCTCCATTGCTCAGCATCAGAAATGGGCTCTGGGCTTGGCAGTTTCATTTCCTTTCGTGTCTCCTCTTTTCAGAGGAGGTGCCTGCTTCTTTGTCACAAGCTTCGTCAATGCTGCTTTGTGTTTACGAGGAGTTTTGAAGATTATTTTTATTTCCATTTGTTGGCATCACCGGAGACATTTCTCCTTAAAACCCAAGTTATCGTGGTGAACAGTGTTCTCTGAAGTGAGTTTCAGGCAAGGAAAACGGGCAAAACCACACTTGTGAGCCTAAGTTCCAGAAGGCTTGGTCCCCTCGCTGAAGCGTACAGGAAGAACACCTGGCTCACTTTCACGTCATGGGTAGCTAACGATTTGTGGCACAAATGGAATGAGCTTCCTTGTTAGTGATTTTGTCCTCCTCTCACTGAAACTGGCTCAAATGCCACCCCATCAGAAGAAGCTTACAAAAGCATATACTGTGAACTAAAACTAAAGAGGGAGATGACTCCCCAGCCCTGCTGATCTTCCGTTCCAGACTCCTTTCCTTGTAGGCAGATTCAGCTGAAGGGTCCTGGGACACCATGTGCAAATAAACCACATTCCTCTCTGGCATACATTAAGATGGGACACTCCAGGAAACCAGAATCTGCCAGACCGACCACCAGTACAAGGTGAAGGACATGTGGGAAGAGGTCTTTCCGTTTTTGCTTTTCCTTTTTCTCCTTTCATCATCGCAATCACCCTCCTGAAGTTAGATTCCAGCCAGTAGAGAAAAATAAGGAGCAGGAAAGATTATTAAAGGGTCTGTCTCGGAAGCTGCAGTATTCCCCAAGTGCCTGGTACCTCAAAATCATTCCTGCCTGATATATGGCCTGAAGTGATGGTCAGCCTTACAGCATTTCTGGTGAGGCCTGTCCTGTCATTTCTCTCATTGTCTTCTTGTCCCTGTAGAGAGATAAGCACCCTGCACTAAAGAAATTAGCAGGCAAAGATTGGTAACTAGCTCTTACAGGCCTTATCACCCAGCAAATACCCTAACCTGCTTTCATTTACTGCCCAGACCAAACATGGGTCCTGTTCCAGAAGAGTCAGAAGGGATTCTGAGCAGGGTGGCTATAGGGCAGTTGCCATAGGGAGATTTCTTCAGTCACCAGAAACAGACACACACACACACACAGAGTGTGAGAGAGAGACAGACAAAGAGACATAGAAGGACAGAGAAAGAGATGAAGAAAAAGATAGAGAGAATGAATTATGAGAAGCCATAGAACTTCCCTGACCTTTCAAAAACAAACAAAAAATACAAAAAAGATTAGAAATTATTGAATGCTACCACAATCACTTCTCAGAATCTTTCATATCAGACCTAACCAGAAGATGGTGGTAGTGGTGTGGTGTGGTGTGGTGTGGTGTGTGTGTGTGTGTGTGTGTGTGTGTGTG
>LOJH01027059.1:2519-18186 GCA_001685095.1 Ellobius talpinus
GAGAGAGAGAGAGAGAGAGAGAGAGAGAGAGAGAGAGAGAGAAAGAGAGGAAGGGAGGGAGATCTGCTTGCCTTGGCAGAAGGGGGAGGTTGGGAGTGGCCAGGGCTTGTCTCTTAAAGAGACAGGATACCTAGGTGACAAACCAGGCCAGCAGATTATAACAAATACTCTATAGAAAACACATATGGATAGGGTGTGGTTGTAGTAAATAATGGATGGGGA
The DNA here is from genome assembly GCA_001685095.1 of Ellobius talpinus. Lineage (NCBI taxonomy): Eukaryota > Metazoa > Chordata > Mammalia > Rodentia > Cricetidae > Ellobius > Ellobius talpinus. The sequence goes on from LOJH01027059.1 coordinate 2,742, forward strand.
GCCTGGGCTAGCTAATTACTAATTCTCATATTTAACTAAGAACAGAATAACAAAATGTCATCTAGTAGTCCTGGGATTTACAAGAAAGAAGGACATTGCATATGAGAAATCTAACTGCACAACTGCAGCAACACTTCCATCAATTTTATATATATATTCTCTCTAATAAAATTTAATCAGAATGACTGGAGATGAATAAACAGTTACAGAATAAAATGAATTTCCTAGAAATTATTCACCCAGTAATCTAGACTTTTTAAATGAAGCAATTTTATTGGGTATACCTCTACAGAGGAAAAGAAGGGGTACAACAATCCAGTGACTGGAGACAAGGCATATCTCTAAATAGATGCTTCTAGAGGTCAATGGCACTATCACAGATGCGTGTTATGCTTTTTGAGTACCCAACATATAATATTAATGTGTTCAACAGGCAATATTGGAGAAAATGACGATGAAGACCTTGGTTCTCTTTGTAATGTGTTCCATAACCAAGCTAATCTGCCACATGGTTTTGTTAAAATGATTTATGACACACTTAGTCTTCCTTGGAAGATGAAAGACACCATAATACAGATGATAATGCCAAGGGATGTGTGAGCTGCATAAAGACTGAAGTGTGGAAACATCCTGTGGGTTGGGGAGTGGAAGACAGATAAGGGGCAAATCCAGTTATAGGCAACAATATAAAGTCTGTGGGTCAGAGAAGGGGGAAGGCAGAAGGCAGTATTGTTCAAATGTGGATGGTAATAAAAGGAACAATGGAGCCTGTGTGCCTCCTTGTTCAAAACAATTTACCAGATTTTTTACATGCATGATCTTATTTAATGCTCATATCATACTATACTTAAGTATCATTTTGTTACTGTTCTGTTCAAAGGCTCTAGCATTTTTGCATTCTAGAAGAAGCTAGAGTCCCTAGAAAGAGCCCTTGAGACCCATCCCATTTGGATCACGATTCCTGGATCACCTCACCTTCCACTTTGCCCAAGCTGTGAGAGCTACATAAGCCTCCTTGTGAATCCTCACACATACTAGACCTTAGGCGCTCGTACCTTAACATTTTACTTTCTGAAGAATAAACCATCTACATGGTTTAATCTCTGGCCTATTGCAAGACTTCTACATAACTGTCACCATCTATGGCAATATCTAATTTATTACCCAGAATAAATAAAAATTATCCCATGCTTGATTATATCCATGCTGTTTCCTTATTTATGTTTTTTTCTTACACATTTATCACTCTTAAAATGCTGTACAGTTTGGTACACTTATCTTGTCACTGTTTAGATTCATTTTCAAAAACAGTGGTTCTCAATCTTCCCAATGTTGTTATCCTTTAATACAGCTCCTCATGTTGTCATGACCCCAACCATAAAATTATTCTGCTGCTACTTCATAACTGATTTCTAGCTTTATAAATCATAATGGAAATATCTGATATGCATGATAGCTGGCATGTAACCCAAAAGGGATCTCGAACCACAGGTTGAAAAGCACTGTTCTAAAATGCAAGCTCCTTTAGGGCTTACCCATGTTCCTCCTGTTTGAAGACGGCTTTTTCTTTACAGCTAAGTCAGAGCACAATCAAATGAAATATAGATTTTTACTTCAAAACCTCTTAAGTTTTCTACTCCATTCCTCTCATATTTAACAGATACATCATTTTCCACGTATTTGATCCTAATCAAATGTTTTATGTGTACATATACATATTTGTATATCAGATAGTAAGACTTCACACCTGGGATTTTAAGTATCCCACAATGCAGAAAAGTAAGTGATAAAATGTTTGTAATTGATATTGATGAACCAGCTGCATGCAAACCTCTTGATGATGTGATATGTGTTCCGTTCTCTCTATACACAAATGAATAGGGTAAAAACCATGAAGACAATCCCCCATTAGTCACCATGTATAAACCTTCACATTTGCCTTCCTCTCACTTCTATCTCCTTTCTTGTTCCATTTGCTTTTTTGTTATGAATCTAGTATTTATAGCCTAGGCAGGGCTGAGTGAGGTGCAGTGATTATGGCTGATTTTATCACAGCTGTATTACTTAGCTGCAAGGTGAAGCGTTGTGGTAAAATGGATCATGAATTCCTGAAATTGACTATCCGTCACCTTTATAATCCTGATGGAGAGGCAGGTCAGATCAGGCCTGACAACTTCTCATGCAAACCAGAATACCAAGTAATGTTCCTGGCTGGATTGTCTGGAAAAGTAACTACTGAATAATAGTATAGAGCCTGGTGAAGCTACCAGTGAAAAGCCGGAGTATTAGGCAAATCTTTACCACAATACACAGACTGATTGAAAATTCTGTTAGGTGTAAAAATGGAGAAAATTCTGTTATTCAAGCCAACATAAATTTAGGGTTACTTCACCCAGTATTGAAAAATCTTGCATTTACAGTTCTTACTCTAAACAATTACAAATGTTTTCTGCTGAATATGCCTTTGATATTTCTAGCTCAACATCCCTTGACACATGAGTGGGAGTCCAGTAAATACTTATAACATAAACACAGGAGTGAATAAGTCAATTGAATGATTTCTAAAAAATGATTTGGCCTTTGTTTTGTCCTTATAGTAATAAGGGAATTACTGCTTCATAAGAAATCCCATTTTATTATTGCATAGCATTTTAATTTTCAGTATGTTGTCCTCATTAGGAGCTTTTATTTTCACTGTATATTAGAAATTGTCATGGTTACGTCAATAGTTTTGATTAGATTATCACTTTCCCTCTGTACACAAGCATATTGAATTTCTAATTTTGGAATTATTCAGCATGTTTTAAATTCTTTCTTCTTTGCTTTATATGATACCCAATTCAAAATTTAGGAGAATTTGTCAAGATAAGGTAAAATCTTTGCCTGTATACTAAAGTCGGCTTTACTATGAACTCCAAATCTTTAGACATAAATGCAGCTCTCACACATCAACAAAGAAACTTCTCTTCACAACGGATGGAGACCATTACAGAAAATCAAAATCAATCACGATATAGGTAATGCCCAACCCCAAATGACTCATCTACAACATGATTCCCAGACCCAATGCTCAGAGAACCTTATGAAAGATGGGCAGGCATGGTTGTAAGATCCAGTGGATGTCTGTTGTGAGACTGCATCTCCTAAAAATGTTAGGAAAACTACACCCACGAAGTCTCAAAAACATGGCTCTCTAAACTAGACTTGAGCAAGGACAATGCCAAGAGGTATGGTAACTTTAAAATCACATGGGTTCCACTTTTAGATGAAGAACTACAAACAATCAAAGAATAATGAGCAGGAGAAAATGGTCTTCCCCAAAAAGGAGTCCTCCAGTTGGCTATCTAATACCAACTGATCATTACTGAATTTATATACATACAAGTAACATTATACAGACTGATCAGATTGTATTTATATATTTAGGTATGTTATATTGTATATGTGTAAAACAACTATTAAAGACAACTATAAAAAAGACCAGAGACCATAAATTTTATATATAACAGTATGGGAGTTATAGAGGGGGCAATGGAGGAAGAGAATGAGAAAATGAAATTATATTTTACTTTCAAAAAATAAGGTGACTTACTCCACCAAATATGAGAAAGTTCCTAAGTTCTTCTTCGGTTATATGATACCTTATTCTTCTTTAGCAGAAATGTTTGGGATAGAAAACATGTTCTCCCTTGACATTATCTGGGTACTTAGTCCATCATCCAGTTTCACACATACATCTTAACGTGGACTAAAGAGTGAACAGTTCTCTCAAGAGCTGCGATCATGGTATCAATAGTCTTTCCTTTCTCTGTATTCTTTTTAGAGTTCCTGTAGAGATTCATGATCACAAACCAAGCTCTATGCTTCTCTGTTTCTTCACACTCAAAAAAACATTGCAGGCCTCAATATCTTGGAAACAATGGCAACTTAAAATTTGACTTCAACTCTTCGCTAGTAAAACTGTTATAGTATGGAAGAGGACCCCAATTATTTAGAAAACATGAATTAATCAAATAATAATGCAACAAGAAAGTCCCATCAGCCAAAATATTTCTCTGATTCATTTATTTCTACTCAAGAGGAAGTGCTTTAGTTGTGCTCTCATTGTGTGTGTGCATGTGCCCATGTGTGTGCAATTTCCTATATGTTTATATTTGCATGTGTGTGCATGTTTGTTAACTTGTTCCTTGCTAATGAAACCTCAGCATTGTTAAAGCAGAAAATAAAAAAGTAAATACCTCTTCCCAGAAGCAATTTGTTTATTACATGTACTCTTATTAAACACTATCTGAGAGACTTTCCACAGAGCAAGGAAGAAGCCTACAAACACAATTAGCTGAATCAAAAAGAGATAATAATTATTGTCACTATGCAGTCAGATGGATATTAAAACAGGCATGCCTGTGAGCTAGGAAGGAAATGGAGCATTGCAGTCAGGGATGGTCACAGGGAAAATGATATATGAGGACACTCACAGAGGCTGATTGCCAGGAAAGTCATTATACTAATTCAATTAAAGATCATAAGGGCAGCTGTCCCTTCTGACCTTCACTGCCAACTATCCTAAGGTCAAAGTAAAGACTGCAAAACATGCAATTAGAAAAATAACTGCTTTGAACCTATTTCTTGAAATCTTTTTCACTGTATTAATACTGTACATAAAACACTGAAATGAAAATGTTAACATGAAAATACATAGAAAAAACAAATTTGATGAAATAGGGTAAGTATGGTTAAAATAATTATATTCTTCAGTCTGCCAAGGTAGAGGAAATACCAACTTCTCAAATTCATTTTGCATTATCTATTTAAGTAACACAGTAATTCTTTCAGTATTCTGTCCTTGCTTCTAGATTTGTCTGTAATACACAATTCATGGTCTTTGGAGGGTTTTTCAGACACTTAAACTGCAGATAGTCTAAACACTGAGTCATATATACCAAGAATGTCATTATTTGTGTGACATATATTCCTGGAATTCCATAATAGTAGACCTTCTATGCTGAAGCCTAAACTCATTTTTTGAAACAGAATCTACACAACAGAGTAATACACATGGGTAAAAGTCTCTTACAATTGCATGATGTTGATTGCAAACAAGAATGCTATAAACTGGCTCACCCAAAGTGATTTCTAGTCCTCTAAGTATTTCCTCACTGACTAAGAAGGTAGCACCCATGCAGCAGATTGTACAGCAAGAAGGACCTCTCGGGGCTTTTCTCTTTTAATTTCTCTCCATGGTGCTCAATTAACATTTTTTGTGGATTTTGCTTCACCTTTGCTTGGGTGTTGTACTTATGCATACTAGCATGTACTCCAATTGCCCATTTAAACCGAGCGTGTTCTATGTGATGGACACAGAACAGTTTTGACATCTCACTTTCCAACTTCATATTCGCCAACTTTTGAAATTGTTTCCCCTTAAAACAATGAAGTGCTGATATTTCCTGATAATAAATATTTGACACCCTCCAAAATGCCGTGCTAATGTCACTAGCTTTTAGATTTAAGAAAAAAATGTTGAATGGTCTGTTTCTCTCAAGAAAATTTTCTTTGTTAATTATCCTTTTTACATAGTTTGTTCTGATTTTTCAAACCACTCCAACATGCTTATACATGTTTACCACTAATACTTATTATCAGGAAAAATGAGCACAGATGAGATGTGTTCTTAACCTACTCAATAACAAAGTTTCCTGCAATAATTGAAAGCCTTCATGTCAATGTTGATGTTGTGGTTTACCATAGTTATTAGAATTCTGCTAAGCTGGCAAGGTCATTTCATTGAACATAAATTTTACAATTTTAGGAAGGAACACTGTTAAACAAGAGCTTAATATATAATCATTGTTCCTCAAAAATCATTTTAATAACCAAGTGTGGAGCTGCATAATTTCAGAGGCAAAATGGTGTTAAATATTTTCTTTTTTACCCAGGTGAAACCGTGGTCCATACAAAGAAAATCAATGGTTCACATCTCTGCAACAGAATGCATTTTATGTTTTGCTAACCATACCAAGAAATACTTCAATACCTCATTTTTTGAAAATGGCTTGAAGAGCTTGAAACAAGATAACATTTTCTTCTATCCCAATCATAGTCCTGTAAAACCTCTTAATGTTTTCGTGAGAATTTCACACAAAATAAATTATAAATTTATTATTATAATTTATATATTATATTATTATATATTATAATAATTTATATTATTATAAAATAATAGTTCAGTTTCTTTCTCAGCATATCTTGTATCATGACAATCTCTTAGATTTATTTTTGTTGAATGAAATGAGCTATTGTGATCAAAATTTTGATGTAAGGAAAGACTAAGTGACCTTCAATGGAAAAACCTAAACATTACAGGCTTGTTAATGCCTCAATAGCAGTACTAAGAAAGAAACGTTGCTAGGTAGCTCTGTCCTTAGGATCACATCCTTTACCTGCTTTTTTGGCTGGGCATCTTGTTCTTAGTATCCTCTTTTTATCTACCTGGTAGACACTAGATTGAGGGCAGCACCATCGTTTCTAGTGAGAAGAAAGCAGACAGAACAAGGAAAAGAACCAAAGTAACCAAAGTCTCAATATGGGACATGGTCATTTCCATTGCCATTTCAATACCAAGCATGAGTGAGCCATGTTCCCAGTACCTGTCCAGTTACCTGTAGATAAAGCGAAATGCAGTTTATGGGTTACTAGCCATCTCTGATAGTCTTGCCAACTTAGTTAAAACATTGATTGAATTAAGCTGGTTCGCCTTACCTAAAGGACAGGGTGGTTAGAAATCCTTATTATATTGACTAGGCATGAGAAAAGAAATTAAAGTATAGAATAAATGAACTGATATATTTTTGCTATTGTCTAATCACTCATATTGACCTTGGAAATGAAAAGGTTAGAAGTACAAAAGGGTCATTTTTGATGAAAATACCTCCTGGCTGGATTACCTCATAGTCAACACTGATCACTGGCTTCTCAAACCGCTTGCAAAGGTTAGGAGGTAAGTGCTTTATGAATCTCACACTATAGTATTACAAAACTTAATAACAGAGCAACCATCAGAATGCTATAAACATAATTAATAATTCACTTGGTCCCCATTGAAGTCAAAATAGCTGCCTAACTTCACATAAAGAGATCAAGCTTCAGAGGTGAAACAAGGCATTAACAGGTGTCACAGTACCACAAAGGTGATTTCCCATTAGCTACATGGTAAATGTTCTGGAAACAGCAGCAGGAATGCTGTAACTCACGATGCCACCTATGCACCAAGTCGTTATGTTAAATGAAGTTATTCTTTTGGTTAAATAAATTCCAAGCCATTATTCTAAACGTATTAATTAAGGTTGATGGTGTAATGTAATGACTGTTAGCTTCATCCATATAGCATAAATGGAATCTGGAACAATGAAACCGCCATGAATGTCTCGCAATGAAACTCTGAATACTAAAGAGCATTGCATCTGAGATTCAAACATGTTTTATTTTTGGCCACAGCGATGTCCAGATGCAAAAATTGGTAAACTTTGGCCAAAATAATCCAGCATAAGCATAGTGATTAAAAGAGTACAGACTTTGAGATTTTTTCTGTTTCTTTTATCATCATTATTATGAGCAGTGCTCCATATTTCTGTATGATCTTGGGCAACATGGCACAGCTTCTCTAAATCTTAGCATCAACATTTGCAAAAGTATTCATTGTTGCTTCCTTATTCAATTGTTGCCAGAACTAAATTAGAATTCCTTTGAGAATTTTGCAACAGTAAAGGACTCAATAAATGTTAACACTTATCGTTATTAATATCCTCAAAATGTTTCTATTACCTGATCATTCATATTGTTAATTGGACCTTAGACCTTATGTCTGAAACAAAAGAAGCACTATATTACAATATAAAATTCACGAAGTCAATATTCTTATTCCAAAGAAAAACACTCAGATTTTAACCACTAGATACTGGAATAGATGCCCAAATTGTCTTGAGAAGGGATTTTATAATAGAAAATATAACTGGATAGCACATTGGTGAGAATAAGCATTTGAGAAAACAAAACAAAATGCAAACTCTACAAACTAATAGAGGGTAATTCCAAGAATATAGCCAGTAAGTCTTCACTTCTACATGAGAGGCAATGATTTTAATTTCAAACTACAACTGAATCAGAAATCTGGAGAATAAATTTCTGAACATATCAAGAGGTATAATTGACAGGAGGAAGAACATTTGGATCATGCATGTTTAACATGTTTAAAGAAATTGTCATTGTGAAATGACTTCAAGAAATGACCTCACTGAAAATTTAAATGAATAAATAAACGTCAATGGGACTGTTAATATATATATATATATTTCGCCCCTGGGTTTGCTATAAAAGGATCTCAGGGGTTATTACCATCTTATCAAATATTCCATTAAGACTAACAGGCCTGAAAAAGAACTGTCATTTGCCAAAATTTCTTCTGAGCTCTAGGAATCCTTTCTGTCAGTGTCATGTCTCAACCAGGATTCAATACAAAGAATAATGAAGTCAGAACCTGGTTAATATATAATTAGCAATAAAAAGTTAGGCATTTGAATAATATATCACATGGTGAGATAAGAAGAATACCAAGAAAATGGAGAGAACACAAGCTCTGAAGACAAATCAGAGTCAAGGAACAAGAAGGGAAATGGATAGCAAATAGGGATGAGACTGAGCATCTTATAGCAACAAAGACTAACTTGTATCTATCTTTCATAACAGTGGTCCTCTTACAGAATTTTTAGCATCTTTGATGGAAACCTGAAACAAGGACTCACATTTTTAGTTTAGAAATTAAAATATTTAGAGATAACGAGACACTGGAAAATGACTTGCAAGGGTTTCTCAGTGATTATAAGAAAAAAGACTTGGCTGAGTCTCATCTGGATGGTGGGCTATAATCATTAAGACATTGTTTCTGTGTAGTGTCCATAATCCCCAAGGGCTAGCACACCTAGCTCTTCCACATGCTGTAACCTTGAGATCAACGTTCATTGACTTTCCCTGAATACTGAAATTTCCTTGCATTCTTTCATTATCAAGAAATCAAGTAAGTATTGCTCTAAGATTTTGTTGGTAGGATCTCAGAGAGAGCATCCTATTATTATTATTATCTGGGACTGGTTAGCATGAACTATACTATCAACTTGACACAAGTTAGAGTTACCTGGGAAGACCATCTCAATTTAATAACTGCCTTTATCAAGTTTACCTATGGGATGATTGTCTTGATTTAGGAAGATTGAGCCATTTGTGGCAGCACCATTCCCTATGCCAGGTGTTCTGAACTCTACATGGCAGTAAAAAGGTAGATTGATAAAACAGAGCATATGGGTGCATTCATTTCTCTCTGCTTTTGAATGTGAATGAGGTTTTACTAGCTATTTGAGTTCCTATTTTGACTTCTCAATGATGGACTGAAATCTGAAATTATAAGATGAATAAGCCCTTTCCACATTCAAGTTGTTTTGATCAGAGTTTTGATCATAGCCACAGAAATAAAACTAGAACCGTGGGATTTTCCATTCTTCCCCAGATTAGTAAATCAAAATCAACATTTTATCAAGATATTCAGGTGACTGCAAAGTTTCAAACCACTCAGGCCAGTCTGTCTTTCTTTTGGTGTCCTGTATAAAGTGTCGCAACTTATGTATCCTTAATTTTAGTTTAACTATCTAGCAGGCTGAAAAGTAGGAATATGTATTTCCGTATTTGGATTTTCCTGAAATACTGAAGGTAGTTTGGCAATCACCGTTAGGCTGTCATGTTAGAGCTCCACATCCATTTCTTCATCAGTGCTTGTAATTGTCTCTTCTTATGCAATTTCCTTCCATCATCCACTGTAATTTCTACCTTCAGGATTTTTCCTGAAGCACAGCTGTGGAAAGACAAGGCTATGAGGGAGAACCCACAAAACTGGTCTGGACCTACCCACCTTATACAAAGAGAATAAATCTTGCAAGAATTTTCTTTTGTACAAGCAAAGCAAGTTACAGAGGAACTTCAACATTATGGTTTGAGTGTCACCCATAGGCTAATGTGTTTGAACATAATGCTGCTGTTTGAGAAGATGGTACAACTTTAAGGAGGTATATTCTCTTTAGAGAAAATAAGTGACTGGAGGCAGGCCATGGATGTTTTAATTAATTAATTAGATAATTAATTCTTGTGTGTGTATGTGTATGTGTGTGTGTGTTTGTGTTTACCTGCATATTTGTATGTGTACCACATTAATGCTTGATATCTGTAGAGGATACAGAGGGCAATGGATCCACTGAAACTGGAATTAAAAGCAGTTCTGAACTGCCACTTGTGTGTTGGGAATTGAATCTGGGTACTGTGCAAGAACAAAGTGTCCCCTTAACCACTGATCAATTTCTCCAGGCCCTTCTTAGAGGTTTTTAGAGAAATCTCACTTCTTCATCACTCCCTAATTCCAAAGTGTGAGTGCTATGTCTTCAGTCAAAGCCCTTCTCACACCATCATGATGTCTTCCATGACTGTGGTCACATCCTCCTCCATTATGGACTTCATCTCCCAGGGATCCTGAGAAAAAATAGCAACAACTACAATAGAACCCTTTCATCGGGGTATTTTATCTCAGCAATGAGAAAGTAACTCAGATGATCTTAGTTACAGGTGAAACACCATCATATATATCTCTATATGTCTATCTGTTTGTATCCCTCTGTCTACAGATAGACAGACAGACAGACAGACATACGGACAGACAGGGAATAGCCTAACCTGAACATTTTTTGGTATTCCTTTGTCCTAAGGTTACTATTGTGATGATGAAACACAATGACCAAAAGCCAGTTGGGGAGGAAAGGATTGATTTGATTTATACTATAATGCCATAGTCCATTATTGAAGGAAGTCAAGACAGGAACTCAAATGGAGCAGGAACCTGGAGGCAGAATCAGATGCAGAGGCTATGGAAGGATACAGACACAGTTAGGTCAAAGTAAAATCAAACTCCTACAGTATAAATCACTCAATATCCAATATCCGCAATTAACTCATGATCTTCTGGGCTTCTCCAAAGGACCCAAGTCATTTCTCCGGCTCTGCCCTCTGCAACACACAGAGCTTGTTCTATAGTCTCAGTCCAGTTCCACTCTACAGCTGCTGATTTTCTTGCTTGTCTTCCCATGGTACTAGTATCTCCAAAACACTGGTGTACCTGCTGCAATAGACTGCACTTTTACCAATAGCCTCTCCTTGGCTCTCTTCAGGGACTGCAGCTCTGCCACACAGTGCCAAGTCTTAGTTGTTTTGCATTACCCCCTAGGGGACACACTTTTAAGTTCAGCTGCCAGCACAAGGTACGAACTTGGCATCCTCTGAAACACAGTGTGCATGTGCTGACTCTGAGGAAACACAGCTCAGAAGATTTCACCACAGTGATCTTAATCTCTCCTTAATGACTACCAATCTCTCAGTTCCACCTAACCAGCATCAATTGGTTGAGTAGGCAAGGGTTTACTTCAGTGTTTCTATTGTCTTGTTAATTGCGACTGATTCTTCAGCTCCAGCTGACCAGAACCATAAATTATCAAACAGTCTTGACAGAGTCATTAAAGGATTCTCAACTTCCATCTGACACTTCCCAAGCCAGGCCTCCATCATTTGCACTGCTCTCAACATTCTTATCTTCCAAGAGTCAATGAAAAAAATCCAGAGATCTTTACACTCAAAGACTTTTCTAGCCCCCAAATGACATGGCCAGATCTGTCACAACACTATCCCACTATTCTGGTACAAACTTCTAAACTATTTTGGGTTCTTATTGTTATGATGATGCACCATGAGCAAAAACAAGTTGGGGAGGAAAGGGTTTATTTTGCTTATAATTTGCACATCATAGCAACTCACTGAAGGAAGTCAGGACAGGAACTCAAGCAGGACAGGAATGTAGAGGCCATGGAGAAGTGCTGCTTACTGGCTTGCTCCTATGATTTTCTCAGTCTGATTACTTATAGAACCCAGGTCTACCACCCCAAGAGTGGCCCCTTTCAGAATGAGATTGGTCCTCCCGCATCAATCACTAATTAAGAAAATGTCTTACAGGATTGCCTACAGCCTGATGTTATGGAACCAATTTCTTAATTGAAGTTCCCACCTCTCATATGACTTCAGATTATGTCAAGTTGACATAAAACTATCCAGCACAACCTCCACAAAGATAAGTATAATGTATATCTGAAAACCCTGGAAAGTCAAGTGGTCTTGATAGTAAGTCAAATCTTCTAAAATTTAAATGTATAAGACAGCATATTACAATAAAAATTCTAGTGATATAATTTGGGCTAGTCTTGTTCTTGAATGATTGCTGTCATACTCTAATACCAAATATTTAAAAAAAAACATAATCTACTTCACATGGGAAAAGCTACTGGATACCATGAGTAGTCCAATAGAGATACAAATACAAGCCCAGTTTGAATGAGAGCGATACAACTCAGTTCCTAAAGCTTCCGAGATGCCTCTCTGCCTCATGCTAGTCTCTCATCCTTAAGACAATGGGTGATGCTGTGTAGCACAAAATGTCAGTTGTAAACTGTCAGCTACAAACTCAGGAATGATAGAGTTGTACCTGATGACAGCTCTAATATGAATTTTTAGGACCCCACCTATTAACTTCTAAAGTGGTTGCCTAGTTTACACCCCTATCAGCTGTGGAGAATGGCACCTATCACCATCCATCCTTGTCAGCATTTCTTTTATTTTCTTTTTCTTTTGTTTTATAATTACCTCTTTGATGATGTAAGATCAAATCTCAATATAGATGAGATAGGTATTTTCCTGAAGGCTGAGGATACTGAACTTTTTTTTTTACTTTTGCTTATTGGCCATCTGTAATTATTTCTTTGAGAAATAGCTGTTTAATTTATTTTTGTTTATAGATGAGAAGATTTAGTATTGAATCATTGAGTTCTTTTCTAGTTATTTTAGACATTGATCCCTTCCAGGTATATATATGGCAAATAATTATTCCTCATTCTGTATACTGTCTTCATGGTTTTTTGTTGTTGTTGTTGTATTAACCACTTTTATTTTATGCATTTTCACTTGCTAATCTGCCTATTATGCTTTGATTTGTTTGGATTAGTGTGATCTGCATTGGATTCCTGATCTATCTGTACATCAATAGATGTAGTTGCTCTGCTTTCCTAAGATGATGATGATTTATTACAGTGATAGAAATGAACCCATGCACTTTTTTACGTAAAGAGGTTTTCTCACAACACTTCTTGAGGCCAAGGAGTCTAACTTTCTAGATTTAGAGATTTGACATTTGCTTATCAATATTAACTGCATTTTCACTAAGTGGTCTCAAAAATTGCCTTGAAATACAAAATATGTAGTTCAAAAGATTCATAAGCTTAAATCTGTGACTAAAATCCACAAGAATCATGAACGTGATGGTGTCATATTTGAATAAATATAATGACACAAATAAGGTGTTTTGAGTACAAAAGATGCTATGAATTTAATTCTCTTCAACTACGAAAAAACATTCTGAGCATATGTTATGTGGCTCACTGAGTTCATACTTGGTTCTGGTAGCATATAACTACCGTGAAAGATAACAACCTAGTTGGGACTGATTAGACTAAAACAACAAAATCATCTTGGAAAATGGTTAGTTCTGTGCTACACAAGAAGCCTTTAAAACAGTTAGAACATGGAAATAATGGTGTGTGCCTTGCACATGTTCCTCCAGAGGCTTTAAGCGAGAGATCATAGGAGTCTAGAGAAAACTCAAGCCGACACAACCTCATGTGATTCCTGAAATTTCTTGAGTTAATTGTAGTCTGCATGACATTTCGGGGAAATGTTGTGTGTGTTCTCAGGCTGCACAAATGAGTAACTCCAACACACAAAATTTTATAGTCAATGAGGATTTTAGTTAATTTTATAACAACCGTTACCTTTAAATTTTCAGCTCCTGAAAGTGAAAGAATAAGATTCCTATAAATGATGACCCAGTCAACAAAATACTTATCAAAGGCAGGCGGATCCCTGTGAGTTCGAGGCCAGCCTGGTCTACAAAAGCTCGTTCCGGGACAGGCTTGATAGCTACAGCAAAACCCTGGCTAGAAAAAACAACAACAACAAAAACACAAATAATACAGTGATTATAAGTCAGGCAAGTTTTTAGATGAAAGTGAGTTGTCCGTATGCACAGCCTAGGTAATATTTGACCCTGGTCTAGTCAGTGTGCAGATTCTGGGAATCTCTGGAGCTGTGTGGTAACAAAACAACCTTCCATTCAGGGGTTTCACTGATGATTTTGAATATGTCTTTTACCAAAGAATGAAGATTTTGCTGAGGAAGGAAATTCCAGAAATATCAAAGTTATTAAATATCTTAATTGGTACCACAATAGTCTTGAAACTTTGTTTAATCGTCTTTTGCCTTCTGGAGTGTTTACTAACTACCATACTTATAGTGGATAATTTGGGAGAGATAGAGGTAGGATGAGAATAACATTTCTCAAGTGATGCATTTTAAAATGCTTATTTTCTTTATGCTAGAAAAATTCAATAACAAAAATGATTCAAGCTAGATCATATCTGTTTTATCCAGAATTCCTACAGCCCTCCACAGAGTAAACAATATGTCCCTGAGCAACAGTATTGGAAGTCAAAATTCAGAATGTATTGATTCATTTTACAATAGTAAGGCACTTTCTGTCATCTTTTTTTTATTTATGAAATTCTATTACTGGAGTCTACAGCAATTTATAAACTGGTCTCAAAGAGCTTATGAAGACTGGCCTTGGCCAAGGAGAGGGCAGAGGAAGGGAAAGAATGTTCGTCATAGTCGTTAAAACATGCTTTGCCTTTTAATTCATTTGCTCTCCCCCATTTGAGAAAATCAATTGATTGATATATATGAAAAATATTCCAAATATTAGCAATAAACCAATTTTATCAAGAAAGTGCTTGAAATGTGAATATAACTTTAAAGATATGTTTTGAATTAAATGCGTATTTTTAAGGGGAGGAGACAGTCAGTGGTTTGTTTGTGTTTGTGTGTGTGTGTACCTACGTAAATATTTGCCTATCAAAGTACTAAAAGATTTTATTGCTCTACTATTCTGTGTTTTTCTTACTAATGTACATCTTGTATCTTCTGTATCATCAATAATGAATATTTACTGTGTAGATGTCTCAAACATTTCATGGTTTAGGGACTGGTCCTCTTACAGGGCCAATTGTTACTTGGTCAAATTCGGAACATAGAAACGTTGTGCTTTATGAAGACAATGGTCCGTTTATTTCCCCTTCTTTTCTCTAAGAAATGTACTAAGAGTTATATTGTGAGCAAGTCTGGCTAAACACCATGATTTCAAATTATATAAAAGAGGATACTCTAAATGGTGGAATTTTTGATCCTAAGTAGCATAGCGTAT
>LOJH01027060.1:0-11676 GCA_001685095.1 Ellobius talpinus
ATACGCCTACAGTAACGGTAGGCCGGGTTTGACGGTGGGCGCGCGGGGCGGGAGCGGCCTGGCGCGGGCGGCCTCTGCGCGTGTCCCTGCGGTCCCCTCCGGTCCTGTCCCGGAGATCTGTCGGAGAGTGGGCGCGGGCCGGGGTGACGGCGGCCGGCTAGTAAGAGGTCTCAGCGGCAAGTCTTTGGAGTCTCCTGGGGCTTGGAATGGGCCGTGCAGCAGATACCGCTCTTTGGGCCGGGTCCTCACCGCACTGCCCCTTAGCAAACGCTCAGAGACACCGCACCCTGTGCGGGGAGAAAATACATCGGCCGCAATGTGATTCTTGTTAACTTCCGGGTGCATGACAAAAAATACACAAGGTAGATTGCATCATTGGCACTTGCCTGAGCTTGTCTCTTAATTTGGGTATTTAAGGTAAAATTGTAGTTAACAGTGGGTGGGACTGGATCACAGGCTACTGGGGCTGCTGACTCCGAAGGAATTAATGTCCAATGGGCCTTCCGTTCTTATATCACTGGGTGCGTTTTACCTTCCTGATCTCTTCCTGGGTCCCTTTTCTCTGCCTCCTTACCTCGTTCTCTGGGGTCTTGTTAGTCCTGTCTTGTTAGTCCTCCAAGCCCTGGCTGTTTGGTAAATAACAGTTGAGCGTGTGAGCAAGGCATCTCCCACTCTTTGGACTTAGGACTTGTCCAGGGTGATGAGCACCAGGACTTCATTGGAGGACCCTTCGTTCTGAGCAGCAGTGTTGAATCTGCTCTGTACCTCCTCCCCACGCTCCTGCTGTCGTCCTCCGTCTACAGCAGACATCGAGGGCAGGAAAGGAAGAGCCATGGTTTTATTTTCGGGCGCATGCCAAGGGACCTCTGCACCAGCCAGGCCACCTTGACTGGCACTTGACTGGATGTCTCAGGGTGATAGTCCTGCTCAGAGAGGCTTTAGGGCTGCCTTTCCAGCAGGGAAGTGTGGAAAGGGATGGGCTTGCCTTCAGAAGCGCTTTGGAGCAGGGGGCCACAAGCTGACTCTCCATTTCTGTCGAGCACCACCAGTTTCAACTGTACGTACACACAAACTCCAGTTGGGCCCTCTTTCCCCATCTCCTCTGTCAACTGTGTTGCCCTCTTTCCTGTGACATGCCAACTGAAGTGGGGCCAATAGCACGTAAAGAGTATAGAGATGTGAGACCAAGGGCTGCCATTCACCAAATGCCTTTACACTGTCCAAGCTGTAAGGCCAGGGCCCACTAGCAGGTCCTTGAGTGCCTCCTGCAGTGTGCAGCAGAGAGGAAGAGTGCTCAGCTGTAGCAGCATGTTTCTTGTGTCGGGTTGAAATGCAGACAGCACAAATACCAGCTCTTTGTGCTGGGAGCCTTGGGTCCCTGACCCAGGGAGCATTCTTCACTGAGTGAAGTTGGTGGATCTGAGAACCCTTGGGCCTCTTCACAGAAGAGGCGTTTGGAAGTGATAAAGTAGTTGGTTCTGGAGATTGAGCACAGTGTGTTTGCTGTTGAAAGAGCTGGACTTCTGCTTCTCTTAGAGGATAGATGAATGTTTCATTTTCCTCATTATTAAAAGTCTTCAGGCCGTGCAGTGGTGGCACACACCTTTAATCCCAGCACTTGTCGGGCAGAGGCAGGTGGATCTCTGTGAGTCTGAGGTTGGCCTGGTCTACAGAGTGAGTTCTAGGATAATCAGGACTACACAGAGAAACCCTGTCTCAAAAAAACAAAACAAAACAAAATTCTTCAGGCCAGGCAGTGGTAGCGCATGCCTTTAATCCCAGCACTTATGGGGCAGATGCAGGTGGATCTTTGTGAGTTCCAGGCCAGCCTGGTTTACAAAGTGAGTTCCAGGACAGCCAGGACTGTTACACAGAAGAATCCTGTCTCGAAAAAACAAAAACAACAACAACAACAACAAAATCTTCAGCATGGGGGCTGGAGAGGTGACTCAGTGATTGAGAGAACAGGCTGCTCTTTCAGAGGATTCGGGTTCAGTTCCTAGCACCCACACTGTCTGTAACTCCAACATCTGACACCCTTTCATAGACATACATGCAGGAAAGACACCAGTGCATATAAAATAATAACAAAAAGTAATTTTTTAAAAAAAACCCTCAGTTTGTATATTTTAGGCTTTTTTTTTCAAGGTACAGGGCTCTTCTGATTAGAGGTAGGGTGGGCCCTAACTGGGAAGGGGCCTGCTGCTCGATATTGGCCACTGAACTCCATCTTGATCACAGTCTTAACATCTCGTCTAGCTTGTTCCTCAGGTGTGAACATCGCTCTCTCTCTGACTTCACAAACATGTGAGTCATCAAAACAGCTTTTTTTTTTAATTAGCACTGGCACCTGAAACAGTGACATTATGATACTGTGAGCACATGCCTAGCATCTGCAGGAGCCCCCAGGTCTGGTGATACCGATATTTATGGAGTTGGAAACACTGAGGCTTTGAAGGTGCAGCAATGACTCTAGAACAGTCTCTTCTCTTCTAGATGAAGCAGGACAGATGTTTTTCAGAGAGCATCCCCTGGGCATCCTCGGGGATCTATACTCCATAGCAAAGACATTGTGGATTTTCAGTTATGGGAGAAGACATGAAGGGGAGAACCATGTGTTCTGTGAGCGGTTTCTGCTGTTCTCATGTATGGCCCTGGAATGATAGGTCCCTGATGGCCTCAAGTCAGCCAACTGGGTATTTACCCTTGAGCCCAGGAAACATTCTTGCTACAGCACACAAGATTGTCCTTGTTTGTGTTACAAGCCTGAACATCCTCTGTTAAGACAACTACATCTTGCCCTAGCTCCTACAAAGATTCCTGAGTGTTAGGTCCTTCAGGAAAATCCCCTGTGGTTTACATATTCGTGGCCTGAAAGATCCACATCTGTTAATGAGTCCATGGATGTTATTTCATTTCTCTGTTCCTTTGGGAGTTAGTGTTTGTAGAATGAAGCTGCAGAGTGATGCCATTGTCCTTTGAACCCAGGAGTCGGGAAGGAAGCAAGTTACAGGACAGACCAGCATTGGGTTTTGCTGTGAATGTTGGAATTTGATGGTTAAGGAGATGTCTGTGGAATCACAATGCATGTACCCTGAGTGAGGATAATATGTGTCTATGTCACAACATGCTGGGAGGTCCCTGCTAGTCTCAGGGTTGTGTTGTCACATCAGTGACCCAGAGGCCAGCAGCATTCTTGCTAATCTTGGCTCCATGTTTCTTCTCATTTGGGTTGAAGTCCATTTTTCTCTAAGTGACAGGTTCAAGGGTTTTGTTTTATTTTGGTTTTTTGTTTGTCTGTTTTTTGGTTTTCTGAGTCAAGGTTTCTTTGTGTAGCTTTGAAGCCTTCCTGGAACTCGCTCTGTAGACCAGGCCAGCCTCAAACTCACAGAGATCCACCTGTCTCTGCCTCCCGAGTGCTGGGATTAAAGGTGTGCGCCACCACCACCCAACTTCAAGGGAAATTTTAAATGTTTTATTATTATTATTATTACTATTATTATTATTAGTGTGTGTATGTGTGTGTACTGAACTGTACATGCTATGATACTCGTGTGGAGGTCAAAATAAAGCTTTTGGCCAGACATGGTGATATATGCCTTTAATCTCAGCACTTAGGAGGCAGAGGTAGGCAGATCTCTGAGTTCAAGGCCAGCCTAGTCTACGTAATGAATTCAGGACAGCCAGAGCTATATAATGTCTCAAGAATACCAAAATAAAATAATAAGGAAAAAAAGACAGCTTTTGGGAGTTGTTTCTCTCTCCCAACTTTATGTGGGTTTTGGGGATCCAGCTCAGGTCAGGCTTAAGCAGCAGGCACCACATGAATGTTTTGCCTACATGTATGTCTGTGTGTCATGTGTATGCCTATTACCTATGGAAGCCAGAAGAGGACATGGAGGTCTTGGGACTGTTGTTACAGATAGTTGTGAGCCACCACATGGGTGTTGGGAATTAAATCCAGGTTCTCCTTAAAAGCAACAGGTACTGCTGAGACAACTTTCCAGCCCCCCTCA
The DNA here is from genome assembly GCA_001685095.1 of Ellobius talpinus. NCBI lineage: Eukaryota > Metazoa > Chordata > Mammalia > Rodentia > Cricetidae > Ellobius > Ellobius talpinus. The sequence continues at coordinate 4,017 of LOJH01027060.1, forward strand.
AGGGGAAACGTAAAACACTCATATACTCCATGTCTCATCCATTTGCTTCATCTCTAGCTCTCACATGAAGCTTGCATAGATCCCTCTTTCTTTTTTAGTCGTCTGTTTTTGAGACAGGGTCTTGCTAAATACCTCAAGCTGGCTTTGTACTTGCTGTCCTCCTGCCTCAGCCTCCCTAGTGCTTGAATTACAGATCTGCTGTACCTGACCTAAATGTGTATTTCCTAGTGAATGAACAGCCTGTGTACAGCTTCCTTATGCTGACTGTCACTTGGTGCTGGTTCACGTGGTTACTACAGTAACCCCTCACAGACCTTTCTCTTCTCTGTCCAAGACCAGACACTTTGTTCTAGATTTTACTGTAGATTCTCTGGGGTAACTTACTGGAGTGGGGGTTGTCTGCCTTCCCTATGTTAGATGCCAGATTATCTGGCAGACTGTTGTCCCAGGAGGAATAGGAACAGTCACTGGTATAACAACTAATGCCTCCAGCGTGTGGTTTGTGCCAGGCGTGCTGCTGAGGGTGGCTCTGTTCATCATTTGATCTTCAGGACCATGATTCCCATTTTATAGATGAGGCTCTCAGGAGCACAGACTGTTTCCTGGGTGGTATGGTCCCTGGGTTCCTGGTTGGCTCTTTCCTAGCCTTCATTGACAGGGAGCTGGGCAGACCTCAAACAGTGGAGCAGTGGCACTTTGTGGTTTTCTTCTCTTTCCCTTCATTGTGCCCGGGGTTCCCAGACAGCCACTGCTTCTGCACACTTTGAGATCCATGCCTTGGAAGGCATGTCCCAGATCCTACCTGACCCAGCTATCGTCTGGGAAGCCACATCATCCTTACTGAGAGTTGTCGCTTCTTGACAGGCCATTATAATTTTTCACAGGCCTGCAAGTGGTGACTTGCTTGCTCCATTCCCAGAGAAGCATACTGTCATCCACCATGAGAATAGGCTAGGCCTTCTCATTGTGCTTGTGTACACCATCACTGAGCCGGGCAAATTCTGCCCTCGGCATGTAGGTCACCTCCTGGAGGGTTGGTGGCCTTTTGTTTGCTGTAACTAGGTCCCTTTTTCTCACAGTGCATGTACCTCCATCTCAACCTCATCATTTCATTCATTTGTTCAGCCATATATTTGTGGATATCTTACAATGCATCCGACTGTAGGCTGGGAATTCAGGGTACAAGGCAGAGCAGATTAGAAGACAGTTGGCTTTTATTGAATTTTTGTTGTTTCTGAAACAGGGTCTCACTCTGTAGCCCAGACTGGCCTTGAACTTGAAGTGATCCCCCTGCCTCTCCTGAGTGCTAAGATGATCACACCTTACTAGAATATTTGTTTTTTGTTGGTCCTTAGCATTGTCATAAACAGGACCAAATGAACGCGCAAATAGCAAGTACATAGCAAGACCCATCCGCTTTCTGGTAGTATTGTGTGGTCACACTTGAGATTGTTATGTTGCATATATAATGTCATCTTTTCCATCAGTGTGATTGTTTGTGGCTTGGAGATGATCTAAATTTAACAGCGTTTCAGGAAGGAAACAGTTTCAGGGAGTTAAGTGGGCGGAAAGGACATGAAGGGAAGGAACTAGCCTTGGCAGGTCCTTTTGCCTCCTGTTCTTTTTGAAGATTGAAGCTGGAAAGGTATAAAATTGCTTGCTCCCTGCAAAGCTGCCCTCACTCAGCCCGAAACTAGGACATATTGTACAGGAAGCTGTGGAGCTGTACATTGGCCAGAGCTTCATCATCTCTGCTGTCTAAGAGTGCAGGGAATATCTTCAGCATTTAGCATGCTGGCTGAGAGAAAGTTCAAGACAAGAAGGAAGGCCACCAGCCTGTAAAGCAGGTGTTGGGGATCAGCAGTGAGAAGGTGATGGGAAACAGAGCATACACAGAGAGAGGGGCTGGCTGGGCCAAGACCTGTGGCTAGGGGACCGTGCTATGGCAGGAGATAGATGGAAAACCAGACCCTCTGAGTCCTTGTATCAGTGATGGTAAATGAATAAGGTAGACTCAGATTTTGAACTTAAGGGGTAGAGGAGGTGTCCTAGTCATCAGTGGATCTGGTAATGACAGGTGACTCTCACGTCCACCAGTGTGTGACTCTTTTGCTATGGTCAGAATATCAAATGCAGAGTTTATCTGTGGACGCTTGTCCTTCAGTAAGTAGAGAGGATGGGAATAGTGGAGAAGGGAGGGTCTGAACAGGAAGACAGTGGGGCACACTAGACAATTTGTAGCAAAATACCGCCTGCTTGTCTAAATGCCAGACATTTAAAAATGGGGGGGTGCACACTGGAGAGATGGCTTAGCAGTTACGAACAGAACACTTGTTCTTGCAGAGAATCTTGGTTTGATTCCCAGCTTCCACATGGTGGTTCAGACATCTGTAACTCCAGTCCCAGGGGATCTGACTTCTTCTTCTGACCTGAGGCACCACGTGTGCAGGTGGTGCACATACATACATGCAGGCAAAACATTCATACACATAAAAATAAATAAAATCAAAAGAAGTATTAGGTGGGAAGTGATATGGCCAAGCCCCCAGACGGCAGTGAGGGAGGAGAGATGGACTGTGGTTTCTGGAGGGGTCTTATAACCAATGTATGCCATCGGTGCTGTGCCAGGAGGGTGTGAGCTGCAGAAAGGGCTGTGCTTCACCAGAGTTGATCCTGTGTTTTTGGATGACAAAAGAAGCAGAGCAGCCTTGGTTTCCAGTGGAGGTCGTCCTGAAGCCAAACTGTACAAACTTAGATCTTTGCATGATGACACATACCCGTAACTAACCTTGGTGAATGACATCTCTGTCCTGAGAGGGATATCCATCCCAGCAACTGAAAAAGAGCAGAGGCTAGAACTGAGTACTGGAATAGGACAGGTAACCTCATAGTTTATGAACTATTTCAAAGAGTTGACAACCAAATACCAGAATTTCTGGGCTGGTGAGTTTAATGTCAGCTTTGGAGGAAGAGCTAAGCCGTATGATTGATAACCATGTGTTTGTGTGCCTAGAGGCCAGGCTGCTGCTTCTGCTCAGGTGTGGGGTGTGTAGGGATGGGTTAGGTTGGATGCTATTGCTGAAGTGGACCTGGTTCCTTCCAGATGTGCACACTGTTGTATGTTACTTGGTACTTGTAGACATCTTTCCATTGTCCTTAGACAAAAGTGTTGTCTGTTAACCTTTTAGGTAGTTAATAGGGTAAATGCCTCAGGATTCAAGACACTTTAAACCTGTGTGAAGCTGAGCAGTGGTGGCGTACACCTTTAATCCCAGCACTCGGGAGGCAGAGGCAGGCAGATCTCTGTGAGTTCGAGGCTAGCCTGGTCTACAGAGCGAGTTCCAGGACAGCCAGGGCTATACAGTGAAAAACCCTGTCTTGAAAAACAAAACAAATAAACCCATGTGAACAAGTTGCAGATGGAGTGACATCTTTCAGGGTGGCCCAGACTCTCTTCTTTAGATTCAGAAAGTCACTACTTAAGGAGTGGAGTGTGGCCAAGGAAGCTAGGTCACTGCCCAGGCTGCCTGCTCTGCCCTGCCCCATGCCACCACTTTGCTCGAGGAGTGTGAGTCAGCAGTCTTGCCTATGCTGTGAGTCCTTATGTCCCTGTAGCATCTTTAGGCTGAGATCTGCTGTACCACTTGTCAGGGCCCATAAACTCTGGGAACAGATGGAATAGGACCCTGACAGTTGGAAGATGTCTCCTGTACCCACTGATTTCCCACCCTGTAGGAATTGTTGTATCAGTGGATGCCAGCCATGTTCCTTTACCTTCTCAGTGGTGAACTGGTGGCCTTCTGTTGCTGCCCCATCTCCTCCCTCACTACTGTCTTCCTGGTGATACTCACATGGCGCCCTGCTTGTTGCGCATCTTTGAGCAGTTCTGGGCTGTGTCCTGAGTGCCTGAACATCCCCTGCTTTTGGTGCAAGTTGATACTTTAAGTACATGCTGGCTCTTTTTTCATGGGGATAAGCATTATGCCTTTTACAGGGTTTCATGTAACCCAGGCTGGCCTCAAGTCGCCACGTATAAGAATGGCCTTGAACTCTTTTTTGTTTTTGTTGTTTTTTAAGACAGAATTTCTCTGTGTAACAGCCCTGGCTGTCTTGGAACTTAGCTTTGTAGATCAGACTGGCCTCAAACTCAGAGATCCACCTGCTTCTGCCTCTCAAGTGCTGGCATTAAAGGCCTGTGCCACCATGCCCAGGTTGGCCTTGAACTCTTGTTCTGTTTCTACATCACAAGTGCTGGAGTTATGGACATGTCCAACTACAGCTCACTTATTTATGCTACTTTCTTAGATGAATCTTTACAAAATACTACTGTTCATAACAGCAAATGCGGTGTGTACAAAGCATAGGTATGGCAAGGTGAGATCTATCTAATTTCGAGTTTAAGAAGTTGTTCCATGGAACCTTTTAGAAGGACTTTGGTGCCTAAGTTTATTGCACAGGTAGTTAAACTCAGTTCATCATGAGCAAGTGAGTAATACCCAGGGCGTTGCCTGTGTGAACAGAAGGGCTATGACTCCAGTGAGAAGTTTGCAGCATTTCTGGACCTTGAGGCTTTGTGGAAAGGGGCCCTCGGGGTGCACCCAGCTCACGGTCTGCTCTCCTTCACTTAGATCTCTCCCTGTTGTTGGAGTTGAAACTTTTGCCTTTTCTTTAAAATTCTCATGGTTTAATGAATATTTGCTTACTGCTCACGTGAGAGACAGAGATAGCAGCTCCCACGTGTGTTTGGCATTTAAAACTCACAGAACCTTGAGACGGAGAGCTGGCTCAGGAGTTAGGACCCTCCTTCTGCTCTTAGCACCCACTTCAGGCAGCTCACAAGTGCACGTACTCCAGCTCCAGAGCATCCAGTGCTTCTGACTTTGTGTGCCCGCACTCACACACATAATACAAACAACAAAACTCAACTCATGTCATTGAAAACTTTGTTGTTTTAGAGGCATGATCTAGCTATGTAGCCCAGGCTGGCCTTAGATTCACAGTGTAGCCTAGGTTGACCTTGAAATCACAGTCCTGCTTCAATCTCCCTAGTACTGCGGTTATAAGTGTGTGCCACTAAAATTTGACTTTTCTTTCCATATCCATTTGTTACCTAATGATATATGTATATAGGTGGCATGTGTTTTTTGTGGTTGTTTTTTTGTTTTTTAAAGACAGGTCTCACTATTTAGCTCTGGCTGTTCTGAAACTTATTAAGTAGACCAGGTTGGCCTTGAACTCACCAAGACCTGCCTGCCTTTGCCTCCCTAGTACTGGGATTAAAGGCCTACACCACTATTCTTGGCGATGCATGCCTTTAAAAGAAAATATTTTTAACCTTTACTTTTATTTCATGTGTATGGGTGTTTCATCTGCATGTATGTCTGTGCACCACATTTATGCAGTGTCTGTGAAGGCCAGAAGACGGTGTTGGATCCCCTAGAACTGAAGTTACAGATGGTTGTGAACTGCCTTTTATGGGTGTTGGAAATCAAAACCAGCCACTTGGAACCTTGGAAATCACTACAGTTGTGTTTGAAATTTTGTTGATGTTGTTTGATTTGCTTTGTTCTATTTTGAGACAGTGTCTCACTGTGTGTCGGAACTAACCTGGAACTGAGATTCACCTGCTTCTGCCTTCCAAGTGCTGAGATTAAAGGTGTGCACTGTCACAATCGGCGGCACATGCCTTTAATTCCAGCACTCGGCGGGCAGAGTCTCTGGTCTGTATTAGTGAGTATTGGGCTAGCCAAGGTCACAAAATGAGACCTTGTCTCAAAAAAAAAGAAAGAAAGAAAGAAAAAGAAAGCTGTGCTAGAAAACAGCCCACTTTGAAAGTTATCTATCTTTTATGATTTAACATGGAAAATTGTACAGGCTTCTTATTAAAGTCATCAAATTAGCTGCAATAGGGGAAAGTAAGTCTGCTCAGTAGCTAAAGTGTTTTAAACTCGGTTGTAGAACCACCTTGTAGCCAGTGAGGCTAAATCTCAAGAATCAAAAGATATATTCTAAAGACCTGCATGTGAACCAGGGAACTCTAGACTTTTAAGAGTAGTGCAAACAAAGCATTGCTCATTTTTATTATCAAAACAAGCAAAACATGAGGTGACATGTACAGTTAACTTAAGCAAAGACAGGTACAGTGAGGAGTGCACCTGTGTTATATCTTATCCTCTTTGGTCATGTGAAAAGAGCCAAGGATAGTCCTCCTAGGCCTTTGCGTTTCCCACAGAGACAATGTGGGCATGCCAGGGCATTCCCTTACCATAGTTTATGCAATGCTTCCTGGAAGTCCACCTTGTAGGAAGAGCATTTTGCATTCTGCCCCATCTGTAGTTTACAGTAAATTCCCAGCTTTCTTACACAGGCTCCCCCACACAGTGAAAAGGTCCTGGAACTCTTAGGAGCCCATATCAGAGTTCATACACTAAGGTATGTCTCAGACCTGTGCTGGCCCCCACAGCAGCTTCCTCTGCTAGGGCAGTCTGGTCCTTGAAGTTCCAGGGCAGCTGTCCAGGGCCACATGTACATTGTACAGAGAGGAGATGCTAATGGAAAAGGGTAGGCAGAGGTTGAGCCCTGATCTCAGCAGAAGGGTGTGCTTACCCATAAAGCTCTCCAGAGACTGCAGCTGGTGACTCACAGAGCTCGAGGTGTGTGGGTGTACTTCTTCTAAAGGAGTGTGTCAGCAGCATCCCAGAAATCCTTCTCTTTGGCCAAGTAATTAGGACTCTGTTCTACGAAAATGCTAGTTACAATAGAGAGAGCCAAGACTGTTTATAAATAAAAGTGAAAGACAAATTGCCTGAATGTCTCAGTGGAAACATGATGTGCTTATGTTCATTGGGTGAACTATACATCCTTTGAATATTCTTTGTTTGTTTGTTTTTGAGACAGTTTCTCTGTGTAACATCCTAGAACTCTCTTTGTAGACCAGGCTGGCCTCGAACTCACAGAAATCCACCTGCTTTTGCCTCCCCAGTTCTGGGATTGTAGGTGTGCACCGCCACCACCTGGCAAATGTTCTTATTTAAAGGAACATTTAATGAATTTTATTGAAACAGGGATATTAGCCGGGCAGTGGTGGCGCACGCCTTTAATCCCAGCACTCAGGAGGCAGAGGCNGCTCCAAAGCTACAGAGAAACCCTGTCTGGAAAAACCAAAAAAAAAAAAAACAAAAAGAAAGAAAGAAAGAAACAGGGATATCCCCAATATCTTGTTAAGTGGGGGGAAATGCAATCATCTGTGGGTGTCCTTAGATCTCTTGGATGTCCAGATCCATAGATGCCCAAGTCCTTTATGTATACTGGTACCCAGCCAGGAGTATTGGCCCATGCCCTTAAATCCCAGCTCTCAGGAGGCAGAAGCAGGTAGAGCTCTGAGTTTTAGGCCAGATTTTATATAGAAAGTTCCAGGATAGCCAGGGCTACATAAGAGAGACTTTGTCTCAAAAACAAAAAAGAAGCCAGGCATGGTGGCACACACTAGCACTTGGGAGACAGAGGCAGGCAGATCTCAGAGTTCAAGGCCGGCCTAGTCTACAAAACAAGTTCTAGGAAAGTTAGGGCTACATAGAGAAACCCTGCCTCAAAATACAAAACAAAGCTAGAGGGCTGGAGAGATGGCTCAGAGGTTAAGAGCACTGGCTGCTCTTCCAGA
>LOJH01027061.1:5239-18399 GCA_001685095.1 Ellobius talpinus
GATAGATAGATAGATAGATAGATAGATAGATAGATAGATAGATAGATAAAATGGCATAGAATAAAGGTATAGAATACAAATTCCTTTGCACTTCAAACATAATTCTACAGGTCATCTTATGTGAGATAGTTAATCAGTGTTGACTGCTCAGATCTGAGTTATATTCTGCCTAGTAGAATAACAGGGAATTCATTTTGTCAAGAGTTCGTAGGGCATTTTGTTCTCTTTGAAACTATTAGAAGTTTTTTTCTTTTTAATGAGAAAAAAACTTGATTCTTTTTCATATCAATGATTTATTCTGGAGGTAATTATTATAGTTCATAGAAGTTTCAAATAATGCATTCTCTATCTATTTGAAAAAGAAATTAAAAAAATCTTAAAGTAAATTGGTGAATGGACTCTAACTTTTTATTCCCACTGCTGTCTCAGAAGGTCCAGACTTCTTATTGTTTTCCTGCACTTTAAGTGGCCTTTAATAGAAATGCATGCTTCTCCCTCAGAGGATTATCAGCATAAAAGTGTCAACATGTCATTGTGTTTAACACTGCTGGAAATCATTTTGTTCCTGTCTGTTTCTGACCTCACCTTCCTGCTGCTGCCTCACCAGTTTAAAATGTTTTGCTGAGAAATGACTAGGGTTAATCTTTAAATGTTTATTTTCTTTCCAAAGAAAATACCAAATATCAATTAAAAATACAGTCTAACTAGGAAATATTTATTAAAACAATCTTAAAATGCATATTTTAGTCTGATTTTTAGATACAAACAAAAGAGAAATGACAAAAGCAAGTATATGTAAAAACAACAGAAAAGAAAACAGAGAGCACGTAATTGGCATTTGGAGAAAGAAGAAACTGTGAGAAAAAAAGAAAACCCTCTGATTGAATCACAAACATTGAAGAAAGGTAAACAACAACAAAACATTTCTCTTCACCTTTTATTTGTTGACTTTGAAGAAGTCTCTTTAGCATTAGTACTCTGTTCGATGGATTATCAACACATATAAAACTGTATTAAAAGTTGCCACAGTAGACTTCTGCAAGGACATCATATAAAATATTATAACAGTTATTTTAATCAAATGAGTACGGGTTATGTGTTCTGTTTTAAGGCCTTTGGTATTAATTTTAAATATGGTCAAGCAAAGAACATACTACTTTTCACAACATAAATTCTCCTCTAAGTTCAATGAGAACTGAATTCTGTTGTGGTCATGGTGTGAATACTGTAAACTGAAGTGCAGCCTACATTATTTGTCCATCTCTGTCTTTAGTATGACACATAAATACATTCTTTATTTTCTATGGAAGGAAAATGTGGGCAGGGTCATCTCTACAATAGTGATCAAGCTGCCTACTATCTGTTTAAACTTATAAAATGAAAATGAGTGGATCTAATAGGCAGAATAAATATTTAGCATTAATACTTAATTGTTGTTCCTTACTATTGAGTTCAATATTTTTCACTTCTTCAACTTTGGCTTAGTAAAATTCCCATGCTATGATTTGGTTGTTTTCTCTAGGACATGAACCCTCAAACATGAGTAAAATGAGGGCAAGATAGGAAGGTTAGATGCTAGGATCCACACTTCTAGGCTGATTTTTCTAAGAGAAGACCAAAGTACCCATACAACCAGATGAACAAATAGAACTGGGGCCACCAAAAATGAATTTATTCGTGCCTAAAATTAGGACAAAAGTGTGCATTTTAAAATTGAACTCATAAATATTTCATATTTAAAATGTAGTTGTTTCTTATGATCCTTCTTATTTCTAAGAACAGGAAGCCATTAGAAGATTTATCCCAGTCATTGCTAAATGACCGAGTAGTCACTGAGCACACATTTCAAACTGGCTGAACAGCAGTAGGAAGGTAAGGACAAAGAAGACAGGAACTAAATGAACTCCACCACCCTAAATACATTGTTGGGACCTTGAGTATGCAAATCACAAGCAGTTTTTAATTAGAAAACAAGAGTTTCAAACATGATTTTGACCTGTTTTTTTAATTTTATAATATTTGTCAAATAATTGTGCTTCTTTGAATTTCAAGGTTTTGTTTCTATAATATTGTTTAGAATGATTTAATTTATACCAATGACATAGAGTAGAAACCAAAATGTTTTCTTTCATTCATTTCAAAAATGTTTACCAAGCTTTTATATGTTTAAATTTCATGTTTCCATGACAACATAAAGCTGATATTTAACACTCCTGTGAGAGAGTTCTCATACTTATAAAGATTAAATAATTACTTTTCTCCTTTTTAATGTGCTCAAAGGTAGAAAGGAAATTTATTGTAATTAAATGAGGTCACTTCTGAATTGTCCAAACATGCTCCAAGAATGGAATCACATAAGATTTCTGAGAGCTCATGAAAAAACTCCAAAAAAATAATAAAAGAGTCTTGTGACATCAGTTTCTTCTGCAACATGGAATTCTTCTTTGATTATACCTTCATGTTCCTTACAGGTGTAGCAAATAGGAGTGAGTTTGCTGTATATTATTCAATACAAACGGCTATTGCTACATGATTATATGCCTCTATGGAAAAAAAAACATTTTTTTGTTGTTTTGTTTTTGCCCTGTTCAGCTTGCTCACTACATGAGAATTGTTCTTGCGGTTGTATACTTTACTTATGTAACGACTTGTAACCCTCAGAGTTTAAATTGTCTGACGTTCTGAAAAACATTGGCTGTTGCATGGGACTAGTCAACCTCATTTACCAATTCCATTCTCTTAGTTTCCAACACTTCAAGTAGTAAATATTGAATATCATATGAAATGCATTAATACATCATGTAAAGACCATAGAAGATGTTATTATAACTCCCACTTCTTCCTCATTTCATAGACTAATCAGAGAGATGCCCTCCAGGAAATGAGTGTTGCAAAAATTTAGTTAGATCTCAGTGAACAGTGAGCCAGGGTTTAGTTTCTAGGGTTCAAAGGAATTGCAACTTACAGCATTTTATACTCCTAGAATAAGTGAAATATTAAGTCTTTGTATGACTCCTTCCACAGTGGAAAACAGAAGATACAACCAGCATGACAAGTTTTGTGTGTTGTTGATATAAGAGAGGAAGCCATCATCAAGGATGCCATCTCTCTAGAAAAGCAGGGTAAAACCTGAGTCATTTAACACTAATAATCTTATAAGTAGAGCTCAAGATCAGAAATTATATTGCTGTTCAGAAATTTGCAATTAATGCTAGAAACAAAGTTGGGATCTTTATTATTTAATAGCATAGATCAGTGGTTCTCAATTGTTTCAATGCTGCAACCCTTTAATAAAGTTCATTGTTGTGGTGTGTGGTGATCCATTTCATAAAGATATTTCACTGTTACTTCAAAGCTATAATTTTCTATTGTTATGAATCATATATCAGATATTTGGTGGGGCCCTTTGTGAAATAGTAATTAGTTCCTCAAGGGATTCATTACCCACAGATAGGGAACCACTAATCTAGATCATCTAGATGCCACATTATGGAAGGAAATGAAAGATTTTTTTTCAACAGGGAATATCAACATAGGGGCAGATGTCCTATGACCTGAAATACTACAACTTCAGAGCCAGATGCTTCAGTATTTTGTATTTTGTTCATTTCTCTTTAGAAGTCCCCCAATATTCACAATCATTATGAGCCTTACACACTCCCCTTCATTTTTCTTTATTCTTTTGGTTTACATATTTTTCACCTGTTGTTTCTTCATTGTCTTATATTATGCAGAACTTGTTGGTTATCAGTTATCAGTGCTCTCCTTTCTCTACTATTAACTGTCTATTCACACATGAACTCCCTATAAACATTATAGAATATAAATACTTTCTTAAAACCAAGAAAAACCACCATTATTTCAAGTTCATAGAGTTTTCAGTCATTAATCTTCAAAGGATTCAGAAAATCTTTGTCTTTTGATCGTATGTGGAGAATTGATCCTATAAAGCATAAGAAGCATCTGTGGTTCTATGCAAAAGTTAACATGAGTGTACTATTGATAATCTGATCATTTAATTTATAGGTAATTCATGCATCTCTTTGAAGCCATGAAATTATTTAGGCTGTTATCTGCATGTTTGGAAACTCTCTAAGATTGTAGGTGTAGTAGTTTCTGACACTGTTTTAACACAGTGTTATCATAACTTGATTTCACATTTTCTATTTTGTCTTAGCACCCCGTATTCCATACATTTTTTATAATATTAGAAGTAAAATGCAATGAGATAGAGTCATGTTTATACTCAACCTAGAAATTTAGTTCCGATTTTGAAGGTTTGACTTCTCCAAAATGAAATCTTTTTATCTTATTTTATATTACTTCAGGACGATGGTCTCATGTATTTTATTAAAAGATCAAAATCACTTGTTAATAATCTATATGTTGAATCTGAAATACAAGCTTATTCCTGTCACTATTGTCATGTTAACCAGTACTTGAACTTAGAATCCTCCATTTGTAATCTGTTTATTAAATATTAAAATTTAATTTTTTTGCTGATTCCTTAGAATTTGAGATCTTCCCTTAAGTTTTCTAAACTTGGCTTTAGTTTAACATACTGGAGAATTAATTGTCTCATCAAGGTTATCACATTCCATCTGAAAGTTTAAAATATGGAATACAGCCTGATGAATCAAAAATAAAGGATGGGCTGCTAATTTCGAAAGCAGAACCCTGCAAATTGACAGCTCTGCAGCTGAAGCAATCAAACGTGGTCTGTTATAAGTTATGCAATTGCTTCTGTTTCTCTTGGCAGATTTTCTTATCTCTAGTCTTAAGTGTACATACCTCAGATGTGTTAGACAAATATTTATTACAAGATGCTATTGGTTCTAAGATTTAAGAATAGGCTCTGTTAGATGACTTACATTGCCAAAATCAAGAATAAAATGTAAGACCAAGGCTTTGGAGACACAGGCAGCATTCATTATCAAATGTTTCTTCTCCCTACTTTCTAGATTGATGCCACAATGCAGGCTAGATTGTTAAGTGGGAATTAAGCTAACCTCATATACTTTAACATACATAGTCCCTAAACTCCACAGGACTGGAGTTTCTCAAGAAATGACCAATGCATCCAAGCACTGCAGATTGGCAACAAATCAGGGAGAATATAACAGAGTTAAGTTGATGGATTGTAAGGTCTAAGCTGTGAGAGCTTGTACCGTTTTGGTCAAGTCATTACACTGAGCCAGGTATTGCAAAAATAAAAGCCCCATATAAAATAAAGAAACACACATATTCGTTTCCTTTTTCATTCATTGTGTTTACTACAGTATTTTTTAAACCAGGAAGGATAATACTTTTTCTGCATTATGACTGCTTTTGAAAAATATAAAATCAACAATTTCCAATAAGAAAATCCTCACTTCACTCACAGAGAACACACTTTATAAGCAGTCACAATTTCCCTTGCTTCCAAGGCTCCCAGGAAATATTGCTAAAATCCACCCTAGCATGTAGTTGTAAAACATTAAAGGAAAATACAGAATTGACCTTTATTGCATTTTCTATTTACCCTGAAGTCCTGAAACTTACAGATAGCTCAGACTTCGGAGACTTGGGATGAATGATTTATGTCTGATCAGTGACCTAATATCTGTTGAGAAGTACCTACTTCTGATTGCCATTTATTAAGACAGCCTCTCACAAAGAGACCTTGATGAGGGTGACTTGTCTTTCATTCAAAACTAACCCAGTAAATCCTTCTGACATTAAATTTGTTGTGCCCTAGCTGTGGAGAGGGTTTGTAACTGCAGACCTGGTAACTCCCTGTGAATAGCCATACCTCTATTTGCAGTATAAAAATAATCTGACTGTATATCACAGAGTTTAGGCTTCTTTATAGGCATGGTGTATCAATCACATTTTAAAAAACACAGTTGACATTGTCCTGTTGCGGTTTTGCTTGCCGTTGAGTACCTGGCCCAAAAGCTTTGGCTTTGTAGTAGAAAATGATTTATTCAGTAATGTCATAGCAAGCTCTGTTTGAGTGAGGATGGGACTGAAGTGACTTATAGGAGTCTCAGTTTCACAGTACCAGTGTTCCTGCTAGAGTTTCTCATGGACAAATCTAAAAATATTAGATCTGCTTTTGTACAGTAAGGATGTTTGCCTCTTGATCATGCTTCTGTGACAATAACAAAAGTTCTTTTTTCCTCTGAAGGAATAAATTTGGATAATATAGCTACCAACTAAGCTATGCATGTCTTCCAGAGTAAACATACCAGACATTCAGCAAGAAAACCAGTGTACCAATGCTAAACCATCCTCTCAGTCTACAGAGAGACATGATCTTAACGTGATATCACCTGTTTTTATTGGTTGGATTGTCATTGCTTTTACTTTTTCTTTCGTTTTTCTGTTTCCTTTAGCATCTGGCAAACCATTCCAATACTTAATTGCATTCTAGGAGGCTTATCTACAGTGCAAAGGATACAGTCTAACACTGCAAAGAGTTTTATTATAAATTCTTATTTATATTCAAAGCATTTATTTTTTCATACTAAGATTTTAATTGGCATGCATATTTAGAAATTCAAATTAGTGTTTATTGTGGAATTCTTTGTGAGGCTGTATCACTGTGATTGATTTAACAAAGAGCTGAATGGCCTTTGGCTAGGCAGGAAAGGTTAGAGGTTAGGAGGGATGGCTGGGGACAGAGAGGACTCAGAGAGGAAGAATTGCAGAGCACAATAAAAAAAGTGTCTGAAAAAAAAAAGAATTGCAGAGTAGATACCAAGAAAGCAGGATGTACAATACAGAATAAAGGTAACCAAGCCACATATAAGAACGTATATTTAAAAATATAGGTTAATTTTAGTTATAAGAACTAGTTAGGAATTAGCCAAGTGAAAGCTGAGTTTTTATAAATAATAATATGAATTTGTGTCATTATTTCTGAACTGAAAGCCCCCCCAAAAAGTCTGTCTACAATTGATTTTGTTCTGTCCTCACTTGGAAGTGGCTGTCTTTCTAGCCATTTTTTTTAAATTAAAATTAAAAGGTAGCATTTTACTTATTTTGCAAATATACCACAGTATATATTGGTGATATTATCATTTGATTAAGCATGGCTATAACCGAATGTTTTACTGGCAAGGCTTATGTAGAAGAGATTCTTGATAAGCATAGAAACTCTTTAAATAGAATCTTTCTGGAACAACTGTTCTGAGTAAAATTAACTTTGTTTAAAATTTGCATCCAAATACAGTATGGGTATATTTATCACATTTTCTTTTTATATATCTATAAATCAGGAAACACTCTAAAAGTGTCATTCTCTTTATCTACTTTTTATAAGTGTTTAATTTGCATTAACAATATAAACAACCACTGTTTTACAGAAATGGAATCCCTTACAATGAAAATAAGTCCAGGTTGATGGATTGCAACTGGAATAATTAAGAAGATAGCTGTAGGGCAGAAAATAGTAAATCTGAGTGTGAGAGAAGTACCTCTCTCTCTCTAACTAATTCATATTTTTCTAATTATTTCATCATCTGTCACTGTTTAAGCAAATGATCTTATTTCTTATGATTGAAAACAATCACTTCAGTGAGTCTTCATAACTTTGAAGATAAGAAATTTCTAAATAATTAATATAGACAGTTTATTTCAGTGGTACAGAGCGCCACCGGAGGTGCTCAGGTGTGGCCTTTTATCCATGGTGTCTGCTTAGTCCATGTGTGGCTAGATTGCCTATTAGCTTCTCCCACCCTCAAAGCGACAATTCCCTCTCAGAGCATCAGAGCATGTTGCATCTTACAATATGGGAGCTGCACATACAGAGTTGCACATCTTACCAGTTAAGCACACTCCTTGAGGAAGTTTTCCAAAGTCAGAAAGCAGAAGAGAACAGAGCATTATATGCTAACAGATGTGTCATAATATCACTTCAGCCTATCCCATGTGTCAAAAGAGAGAAAGGCCTTACAGAAATTAGAGGATAGGAAATGAATCCTTACCTCTCATTGGCTCAGATGAGAAAGATATGTACTATAGTCAGTCTTCAAGCACAAGAGGTTTTCTGTTCAACGCCTAAGCAACCTATCGACTAGAGACCGTCTCACGAATTGTAGTGAAGCAATGCCTGAGGCTTTCTGCCCTAATTGCATATTCTAAGACACTGTTAGTCATGAAGCATTCAAGGCTCAAAATAAAAATTATTAGGCCAAATCTATGTCAATACTAAGAACATATATGGCTATAGTTATCTATAAAGCACCATGGATCAATAAAAAAATTCTACTTGAATGTTATTCTTACATAGATATTTCAAAGTATGTATTTTAAGTATTATATAAGTATAGCCACATTCACCATGAAGTCACTGGAAAATGTCAATTTTATCTAATTGTTAGTCATCTTAAGAAATTTCCAAAGTTTTTATTTAATAATAAGCTTGGTTAAAAACAGCATCATGGCTGAAAGTTCCTAATAAATAAATATTGCTATATTAATAAATATGACATGCAAAAGGTTACTAAGTTTCTAAATGAATACTTAGAGAGTCAATGAAGAGAAATAGAATAGTTATGTTTTTCTCTTTTAAACATATATTGCTATTAATTGAAATTGACTCTGAGATATCAAATATCAAAGACATTAATTATTAAACAATCAAATACCTCATTTGATTGTTTAATAATTAATGTCTTTACTGAGTCTCAAATTTAGTATGTTAGATATGCTAAAAATAGTAAATTGATATGGGAAATGCAATGTTGTAAAGACAAGACAGTATGACTACAATCAAAACAGATTAAAATCTTCAAGTTGGCTTTTGTCAAAGGAGATAATACTGAAATTGAGATGTTATAGGTGAGCAAAGCAACGTTAGATTAATCAGTGCATCAGAATAAAGAGCACAAACAGCCTGTCTTAGCTAGGCTAGGCCATGGTATTTTATATATGTACAAATATGATTGACAAGGGCAGAGGGTTCTGAAAAAAAATGAACGAGGTTTATGCTATAGTGAGAAACTGACTTAATTTTTATCATGAGTAAGAATACAACATAACTCATGGTTATTAAAAAGTATTTTATTTTATGTTAGATTAACGTTGAAAACGGGAAGAATGGGAATAAAGTGCCACCACAGTAGGAGAGAAGACTGCAGACATGAGGACTCACAACCTCAGCACAGTGAAAATATTTGGCTCTGTGAGCAAAACATGTGGTTAGCAAAATCTCTGGAGCCTCACCATTGGCTTCTCGATATAGGTCTGGGAATCATAACAGTGAAAAATGACTACAGGCAAGGGCAGAGGCCAGTGGGAACCAATTTACCTCACGACAAACTGACTTTGGAGAACAGTCCATGCATGTAGAAGGAACTAGGAGATGTGACACACAGCAGCCATATAACAATTTACAATTATTTAATGAAATGACATGGAAAGAGGGGAGCAAATATTCATAGTTAGAAAAGTTGAATAAATTCTATTTACTGGTAGTAAAAATAATGGAAGAACAAAACTTTAGGAGACATTATCATGAATTCATGTTTGTATAAAAATCAAACATGCCTACTAAAATAAATGTCCATGTATGAAGTGATAAACCTATATATAATATAGGTGTAAATTTAATCAGTGATACAGTAGAGTAGAATATTTTGTGATAATCATGAAGCTAGTCTCCTGCTTATTATATGACTTTTTAGGTTTCCATTTTCTATATTTTAATCCTGATTTTTGTAGTATATGTAAACTAATCCATACATATTAAATTGTGAAAGTATGTTTTTATAATACTATTGATATTTTAGTAACATTTTAAAATAAATAAAACTTTATATTTAATAATTTTCATTTTTAATAATTAAAATTTAATGTAAATGAAAAATAATATACAATTTAACAATAAATACAGCTTTTTACTCCTTAAGCGTTTAATAAATTTTTCAATTAAATATAATATTTTAATTACAAAATATTTTTAAGTCTACATAAAAGCATTGTTTATGGCACTGGAAACATCTCTTTCCAAGTTCAGGTCTTATGAACAGTAGGAAAGTTGATCTGGCTTATTCCGTTTTTTAAATAATCCTCTTCTTATTTGAGACTGATCATCCATGATCTGGAGAGATGAATTAGAAAAAATATAAGACACAAAATTTGACATCATCGTGTTAGTGAAAATTTGATTAGGTAGATCCTTTATGTCACAGATATTTAGGTGCTATTTCCCCATAGTGAATACTGGTGTTTTCATCTGTGAGTGAGGGCAGGGATCTGGGTAGAGTCCCACGCACTGTGCATTTTCTTGGTGAGAAATATATCCTCCTGCTCTCTTCTCTCTTGTGATTCCATCCAGGGTTTCTTGGGAAGATGTTCTTTCTATGCTTCATACCACCTGCATGCAACATCTTTAGACTTGCTTAAAACCTCTACTATGAACTTTCTTATGAGAAATCCACTCATTTGTGCATCACAATTTCCGAACTCTCTGCTTTTTCCTGACCTCCTCCTTTCCTGGATCTTCATTTCTTTTTAAGCATTCCATTCCACATTGATACAAACCCTCAAGTAACACAGAATGTATACCTAAGCATCTCAAGAACTCTAAAGACAACAATGAATAATATGTTTCCATAAACCCACTTTTACATGCTACAAAGCAACACCAGCATTAACCCATGACTAAAAGTTGTTGGAAAAAATAAAAATTTTCCTTACTGAATAATATGTAAAGGTTGTTAGTATTGATAGAACAATATGTCAAAATTGGAACTGAGTGTGTGATTCAATTATATATGTAGTATTTTTGTGGCTACAATCAAATAAATAGATAACATAATCTATAAAACTGAAGTTCGTTTGATTCATTAGGTTGGAGTTTTAGAAGTTTAAACCATAGGAGTTGCATATTGAGAAGCTGTTCATGTTGTAACATCATACACAAGGAAGGTGAAAAAAGATAACAGAGAATAATTTAAATTTATGGCCTTAAGTTTCTTTATCACTCATATTGATTATTTAATATAATAAGATTTGTTTTATTTTCACTAGTACTGATGTTTAACATGTTGCCTAACTACTATGCCATTGGGTTCTAACCACAGACTGACTTTATTCTCATTGCATTTTAGATAAATCTTCCAGCACATAGTTTGAGGAAGACACACTGAAAATATGAAACTCCCATGATCTTTGGCTTGGGGCATGAGTAGAAATTGGTCTTCAGTACATAACTACTATTTTCCACTTGTTTCCTAAGTAATGACACTGACATATATTATGAGTTAATTAAGATACTTAGATGAGTATGAAAATTGAGTGATATGGTGAAATTTAGTGTTCAGAGTTTTTCTTTTGTTTACTTTTTTGAAAAAAGAAAACAAACTGTTTTTCATTTTACATACCCAATCCCAGTTCCCACTCCTTCCCCACCTCCCATTCCCTTCACACACACCCCCACAGGTCAATCCTAAAAGTCTTTTAAAAGACATTGTTTCAATTTGTATTCTCTGTGAAACATGTGGCAGGGTAGATTTAGCTGTTATTTTCTTTCTTTCTTTTTTATTTAAGAATATACCTCTGAAGGATTATCAGAATAGTCAGAAGGAATAAAGCATAGTAAAATTAGCCTTAACACATGTCTGGCACCTGTGAAGTAAGTGGTGAAAGAGATTTATTTGTACATAGACCAAGTTGAACACTAAAGTACAATTCTGAGTATATTTTGACACCAAAGTCAAGAAACCTTCAAGCAAAGATCTCCAGTTATAGGATTCTTGGATTGACAGGCATAGTTAAGTTTTAGGTCGGCCACTGTCACTTAACATGGCTCATGGCTTCTGCTCATGACTTTTGTCTGGCATGGTACCTAGAAACAAAAACATCTGATTACATTGGAGTAGAAAGTCACAATAATGATAACGATAATGAGGAAATTTTTGTTGCATTGCTAGCTGACTAAAAATTTTAGGTTTGAGGAAGCTATCAGAGATATTCCTGAGACCTCACATTTTCCTGTAGAATAAAATATCAAATAAACAAAATCTTATACAATATATTCGATCTCCTCTTAGTTATAAACATATTAGTGATGGCTATATAATGTAATCAAGTAGATTTTACAAGTGGAGGGGTGACTCAGCAGTGAAGAGGACCAACTCTTCTTACAGAGGACCAAAATTCAATTCTCAGCACCCACACTGTGCTGCACACAAACTACTTGTAGCTCTAGCTCCAGAATATCCAACACCTTCCTGTGAATTTATTTGGTACACATACATATATGCACAAACCCTGATGAACACTTATAGACATACTTAAAATTTAAATGAATCTTGTAGTAAATTGCTCTATGGCATGATATTGCTTTATTTATATATCCCATCCAGCTTAAAAAAGAAATGAAAACACTGTAAAGACTTAAATTGTCAATGAAAGCCATGGGTATTTGAGAAGAAGCTGGTAGAGGAAAGTTAATTCTTTTCATTTTGAGATACAATAAAATCATGATCAAAATTATCTAAATTGTATGTCAAACCATGAAATTTTTAAATGTTTTTTTAATCACATTTTAACATTGCAACTGCAGGACAGTAAAAACCAGGTGCAGTGTTTCCATGACCAGAAAAAGCCTGGCATTGTTGCCTGGTAATTGAATGTCATATTTTTAAAAGTGTCATTGACAACTGAACAACTTTTATTGGCAGAAAATAGGACAGGCCAGTGATTTAAAACAGTCCTGTATGCATCCCATTCTTCTTAAAATTAATTTGGCATGTGCTACCAAGTTTTCTATTGAATTTGAGAGTACTAAGTACCTTCCTTTATCAGAAATATTAAATTCAACAGTTTTTAAAACTTTTAACATTGTTTTCCTTTTATTCTGATCATCTTTACAACCAGTAAATAATTTCTTCTAAAGAAAAATAAAGGTGAATGTAAGTACATTTGCACATGTACACAGATAAGCTTCCATATATCCATAAACAAATATGCATAAAGTGGTACATCCCCACATAGAATGACCAGAAGTCACATATTCACACACACAGTGACACACCTATTTACACAAGCGCACAATACATATAATCAAAAACCCAGAAACAAAAATATTCATGATATTTTTGTTCAGGGTTATGTTATAGATGCCTAAAATATCTTCCATTGTATGAATTAACCTGAAAATATTTTTC
>LOJH01027062.1:10199-20779 GCA_001685095.1 Ellobius talpinus
CTTGGCCCATTAGCTCTAGCTTCTTATTGGCTAAGTCTTACATCTTAATTTAACACATTTATATTAATCTGTATATCACTACAAGGTTGTGGCCTACCAGCAAAGTTTCAGCATGTCTATCTCCATGATGTCTCCCTCTCTGACTTCCTCCTCCCAGCATTCAGTCCAGTTTTTCCCCACCTACCTAAGTTCTGCCCTATTAACAGGCCAAGGCAGTTTCTTTATTCATTAACCAATAAAAGCAACAGATAGACAGAAGGACCTCCCATACCAGAATGCAGATATCCATTTTGGGCTGGGCAGCTCATCTTTTTTGGTTTGTTTGTTTTATTTTGTTTTGTTTTTTTATGTTGTAGGAGTTTGATGTATACATTCTGGGTAGCAGTCTGGAAAGTGTGCTCCTGGCCAGCAAGGCTCCTTCTCACCTCTCTGTGCAAAATATGTTTCTACATTTGGTAAAATCCAGTTTATTCATTCTTAAGCCAGGCAGGGCAGCATATGTTTTTTAACCCTAGCACTCAGGAAGCAGAGGCAGTAGATCTCTGTGGGTTCAAGGCCAGCCTGTTCCACAAAGCAAGTTCCAAGATATCCAGGGCTACATAGGGAGACCCTGTCTCAAAGAAATTCATTATTTCTAGATTGCTGTGGGTTGGTGCCCTTCCTTAGAATCCTCAGGAATGTGTACTCACCCCAGGACCCACCCAGGAGGTGACAGGCTTTATCTCTCAGAACCTTCAACCTTTGACCCATACGGACTCACTTGTTGTACATGGTATGAGGTTGGGGTCCAAGTTCATTCTTCCATGTGAAGACAGACAGATCTTCAGCACCATTTGTTCAAAAAATCATTTTTGCATTGCCTGGTGCTGCAAGAATTCCTTCTGTGGGGAAGATGTGAACAATGTCAGCACCTTCCTCCTAAAGGTCAAACTGAAGCTCCCTTGGGGGACGAGTCATGGCAGGTTAGCTTACAGAACCTGTGTGGAGGGCTATGGGCAGGAGCACAGGTGACCCTAGAGTAGCCCTGCTGGGAAGTCTTCCCTCCCAGCACAGAGATGGCTTCCCCACAGTCACGTAGTAGAACCCCCCTCCCCTAGTTCTCCCCAGCACATAGACTCTAGCACCTTCCTAGACCCCAAGGCCTCATGCAATTAGGGCAGAATTGCTTACAACTGGCTAAAAGAGGCACCAGGATGCTCAGGTGAGGATTCCATGACATTCCCAGCCCCTCCTTCTGTGAGAACATGTCAGCAGCCACCAAGCCCAGCTGGGATTATCTTCTGCAAACAGAACAGCTGATCTTATGACAATGGTGGCAGTTTGGCTCTGAGGATAGTGTTGCACAAGTGGTCCCCTTGTCAAAAATCAACTGGCCTTAAATTGTTGCTAGACTCTGCATTTTATTTAATTTCATTTATGGGAATTGGAACCCAAGACCTCATGTATTTAGCAAGCTCTCAACTTCTGAACTAGATCCCCATCCTCTTTTTGTGTTTTGAAATGGGTTGTCGCTAAAATGCCTATATTAGCCTTGAAATTGTAATCCTCCTGCCTCAGCCTCCTAAACGCTGGGCCTGGTGCCGTGGGTCTGGAATATGAGCCACTGGATCACTGGAGTATTCTGTGTATTCTACCAGTAGCTCAAAGTAGCCTCCTAGGTCCTGTTCTTTTGAAGCACAGCCTGTGTACATCTGAAACACTAGAAAGCGCTTTGCTTCCACCTCCCCCATCTTCCCTACCTGATCCCAGACTCCTCTGTGTTCAGAAAAGGCTGTGGGAAGAGCCTGAGCTCCAGTCAGGGATGTGGTAGACATCAACAGGGAGTTTCAGAGACTGGGCGCAGGTGACAAGAGAAAAGAGACCTAAGATGTCACGGCAAGTCATATGTAAAACTAGGAAATGATATTACTGTTTTCAAAATGAGTTGAGGACCTCATCAAGATTAGATGCTTCAAGGACAGAAAAATGTATTTACCAAACATATATGTGATCAAGGACTGCATCTAGAATGTGACTAGTCTTGTGACTCAAAAGGAAGATAAAATCCCCAATAAAAATAGGCAAAGGAGCTGGGCAGTGGTGGCACACACCTTTAATCCCAGCACTCAGAAGGCAGAGGCAGGAGGTCTCTGTGAGTTCAAGGTCAGCCTGGTCTACAGAGTGAGTTCTAAGACAACCAAGGCTGCCTAAGGCTACACAGAGAAACCCTGTCTCAAAAAACGCCCCCCCAAAGGTGAAGAAATGCTAGGCATGGTGGTGCAGGCCTGTAATGCCAGCTATACCAGAGGCTAAGGGAGGAGGACTGTGAATTCAAGCCTGCCTGCACAACAGAACTAGTTTGAGGTCAGCACAGACAACGTAGTGAGACCCTGTCACAAAATAAAACATGGGTGGGGTACAGCTCAGTGACAGTGTCTTTGTCTGGTGTTTGCCTAGCATGCATAAGGCCCCAAATTCAATCTCCAGTAGTGGGGGGGAGGACAAAATGAATAAACAAACAAACAAACAAACAAAATCAAGAGTTCAAGAGAAGTTCAAAGTAAAGGTGCTGTGTGGGGGAACTGTGAACGATAACATTAGTGTCACCAGTTTTTGGAGGAACATTCATCCCAGATGTAGCACCTATCACATTCACCCCTGTGTAAAACCTCACAGAATGCTGCTGAAGACACATGCTCCTGAAACCTCTTGGACTGGGCTGGAGATGTCTTTGAAGGCACTGGAAACAGCAGGATAGCCACTAAAGGCAGACACACTCGCCACACCAATAGTGTCCTGCTCCTCGGTGAGGAACCCAAACCCATGCAGCCTAAAGACTGTGTGCAGACACTCAGAGAAATCTGCCCCTGACAGACTCAGGCGGAAACAGTACACTAGGCATCAGTGACTTGGTCACACAGGGAAAGAACATATCTGGGTACATAGTCCAGTGAGGACAGTGTCCATGCTCAGAGGAGGATGCCAGACTCCACTGCAATGAAACTCAGAGAAGTCGGGTTAACCAGACAGAAGTTGCCTCAGTGTCCACAGGAGGTTTGGGGTATGGGTGACAGCAGTGTATCTTTCACCTGGCGGCCACCTGGCTGTGCTCACTTGAAAGCAGAAGGGAGAATCCGGCTACAGCAGATGGGCCTCGCCAACCTGACCTTAAAACACCTAGGTAAGACAGAGGATGCTCCCTCACTGGGGCGCTGCAGGCAGGCACAGCCTGGACAAGTACTGGGAAGTACGGGAAGGCACTGTGGCTTGATTTTTATTTAAAGGCAGTATTATGCTAAATGGGGGAAAACAGGCACAGAAGCCACATGCTGCCTGACTCCCAAGTCAACTTGTAATGAGACAACATCTGGGGTACTGGGCCAGAGGTGACAGCTGGGATTAACTGCAAAGGGGTAGGAGGCTGGTTTGGCACTGCGGGGAGGGAGGGGTCCTTGATTGCTGTGGCAGCCACCTCAGTGTAGTTATTTGTCAAAACCCAATGAACTATGTGCTTAGAGGGGTAGATCTTACTGTATGTAAATTCTCTCTCCAATTATGTAAATTATACACCCCTGACTTTTGCAAAAAGTCAGCTGAGTGGAAGAGAATTGTTAGATAAACAATTGCACAGGTGATGTGCAGAATTGGTGGAGAAGGGACCAGGACAAGGGGCACACTGACTGTGCTTTCCTAAGAGAGGGAAGTTACTGGCGGTGGGTAGGCAGCTGTTCTCCTGCCCCATCTGTGAGGCTGCATTTGTTGGTATTTGGTCCTGGATTCAATGAGAGCTCCCTCACTTCAGGAAGTAGGCATCCAGTCTACAAGGTATTGCTGCCAGGGGCTGTGAGGCTAACAGGTTGGAGATGCCAGCCTGCAGCATGGCAGGGTGACAAGGCCCCTTCCTGTTGTCTGAGGGAAAGAGTGACGAGGGCCACCAGTAGAATAACTTTGGGGCTCTGGAGTTCCAACTGCACAAGGTATTTGTCCTGAGCCTGAGGTGATCAGGGTACAAACAGTACCCCAGAGGGTGAACGCACACAGAGGAAGGGTTTGGTTTACTCTAAAGACATGCTGGCAGGAGTGTTTCCTGTCTCTGGGACCTGGGAGGGTCAGCAAGCCCCCTTGTCACAAAAGCACCAGAAATAGTAAGTTAAACAAAGGCTTCCTACGGGCTGGGATGAGCTCATGCCAGAAGAGGAACTTAGCAGAGACAGGGACCTAAAGAAAACTGTCACAGAGGCTGTGACTGGGGGTGACTCTATAGAACATTTGCTTTGCAGAAATGAGACCCAGGGTTCCACCCCTAGCCCTGGAAAAAGTAAACATTCCGTCACTCCGGAATGCAAACAGAGTTGACCTGGAGTGGGCCTCTATCCAAGCCTGCTGCAAGACACAGGGTAGTTGGGGATGGGTGAAGAGACATCCATTGCCAAAAGGAGTCACTCACACCTGTGTGACATCCATCACACAGGCTCCCCCGCAGCTGAAGGGTCCAGCTCCCTCATCTCCACCCCTTCAAGGCCCTCCCATGGCCTTTGCCATTTCTCCCTCTCTGCAGAGGGCTCCTGCGTCTGTAGCTGTTCCCACCTCTGTTGCCTCCCTGTCCCTCACACTGAGCAAGGCCACTGCTATGTCACCTTTAGACCTCCAAGGCTCCAGCACCACTTGCTATGATGGACAGCTTCACACGCCAGGAGCAACTAGGGGCTAGGAGTGGGTGGGAGAGAAAGTGAGAACACACAGAGTCAAGTCAGATAGACAAGACTCGGCCACTATCCTCAGCTGGGTCCCAGACTCACTGGGCACTTGCTGGCCAGCTATAAGATGATAATGGGAGGGACAGATGGGGTAAAACCAGACAGAAAACAGACTTCTAGCTACCTAGGGCAGTAACAAACATGGGATGGCTCAAGCCAAATGCATTTGGGATCATTGGACTTCTGCACTGGGCCCTGCTGATGTCCTTACAGATTTGGGTCCTGCTTTAAGGTGGCATGTCCCATGATGGAGCAGTTTCTCCCTGGTGTCTGGGGAAGGGAGTAGTCTTCAAGGCCTCTCTGCTTAATCTTCCTGGTGTCCTCAGCATGAAGTCCTTTTCTGAGGACCTTTCTCTTCTACCAACGTGCTTCACACTGCCCTCTCCCTTCAAACCAGCTTGCTATACCCAGCTCATGCATCAGCTGGGGTCCTGTCCATCCTGATGTGGTAGAAGTGGGGCTTGTTCCCTAAGACCCCATGTTTCCCCCCAGTTTCCCTCCAGTTGAAGCTGGTAAGTGATAGCACTGCATAAGCCGAGTCTGCACCCAGGACTCTCCCTTTTGTGCAAACCCCACAATCCTGGTGATACCAGGAGTGGACACCCTGGATCGTTCTATTCATAGGATTTGCTGGTGAGGCCAGCATGGGCACTGCGCCAGCATCAATTCTGTTCATGCCCATGATAGTGAAGTCAGACTGAGCAAAGGAGACTAAGATTATTTCTTTGAAGCTGTTAGAGAATGTCCAGGGCTTGCAATAGCCTAGCCAGGTCTCTCTGCCTAACTCCTCCCACTCGAAAGCGGCAGGAGGCCTGTACCCTGTGTGTGGTCACCTAGCTGCCTCTCCTGCTTGGTAGGGGTTCTGGGGACTTCCGGGCTCTGAATCCTAAGCTCTCAGCAAGGCCTGAGGGGGGTGGCCTTGGGCAATGCCAGCCAAGGGACCTGGCACAGCAGCTCCTGGCCCTCGAGTGGCTCCACTCTCTGAGTCTGGCCATTAGCTCTCTCTGGGCACCAGGAAGCTGCCACTCTCCCTGCCTGGCTTTTAGTCCAGCACAATTAGGACCCATTATTTCTGCCGTGTTGATTCTTGAAAAATCATTTTAAATTGTCGTCCTTTCTCTGTGCTTTGGAAAAAGAACGCAGCAAAGAAGATGAAAACAGAAAAGCATGCCCACACCCCCCGCCTGGCTCCCTATGCCCCCCTCGGATCCCCCATTTCTTCTGACCCGTTCCCTTGGCAACCAGCAACTGGCTGCTGCAGTATTCAAAGGGAATCTCACAACCGAACATCAATGAACGCAGGGGATGTTTCCAGCTGCCTGAGATGAGAGGATGGACAGACAGACACTCAACCACCCCAAGAAGACATGCAGACAGACAGCCATGAGCAGAGAGAGCAAAAGACTGAGAGGAAAAGACAGAAAGAGGAAAGAACCAGCATGAAAAGACAAAGATATGCAAGGAGAGAGACAGAGAGACCTCAGGATGCAAGAGTGGTTACTCAGAGTGAAGCAAAGACAGGCAGCCAGGACAGGAAGAGAGACACAGAGAGATAGCAGAGACAGATAGACAGGACATGGGAAGAAATAAGAGGAAGAGAGAACTTGGGATTGGGCATGGCTGGAGTGAAGGTTGATGTTCCAGGCTGAAGTCCGGGCCACCTTTTCCCTCCTCCCTCCCCTCCTTCTTCCCCTCCTCCCTCCCCTCCTCCTGCCTATCTTCTCCCCTGCTCCCAGACAGAAGTCTCTCATCAGGCTGCACCTTCCTCCCTTCCTTCTGCCACTCTGCCTCTGACCATGATCAGTTTCCTTCTGAAGTGGACAGAGCCCACGACAGGAATATCCTCCTGACACCATCCTGTCCCTTCCTAAAAGTGAGAATAACTCTGCCTCCGGGGTGCTGTTCCAAACCTTCCAGCAGGGCTCATAACGTACACAGTGAGACCTGTCTACTATACAAAGCAGCTCTGGGGAGGTCAGGGGTCCCTTAAGGATGAGCCCAAGCTCCAGGCACCTACATGGCCCCCACATGGGAAGGAAAGGGCCTCAGGCAATAGCTCAGCCCCAGCTCTGTTCCTGACCTCTGCCTTGCCTTACTGTACCTGTCCCCAGAGTCCTAGGCTCCTCACATCTGCCTGAAGATGGCTGCAGAAGGAATCTAAAAGGAAAAATGCTGAGGTCAGAGGTTAGAGTCAGGGCAAAGGTCACCCTCAGAGACAGTATGACAGGCCAACCTGGAAACCCCCGGAAGTTCTGCTGTGGACCACCGTAGACAACACAGAGCCTCCCTAGGCTGCATGCCAGCAGAAGCTGGAGCCCAAAGAGGCCACTCCTGCAGGGAGTGTTGGCTATCAAGGTGGTAAAAAGACCAGAACCAATTCCAACCTTCCAACAGAAGAGCCACACACCTAGCAGAGAACAAGGGAGCAATGCAGGCTGCTAAGGAGCCTGGGGCATGGCTAGAATAGAAGAACCTCCTGGGTACTAGGGGAACCTAAGGAATGTCCCCTTCCTGGGTACTGGAAGAGCCTGGGGGATGACACCCCCCATGCTGGACCATGGAGGAGTCTGGAGTCCTTTCCCTTGGGTGCTGGGGAAGCCTGAGATGCTTCCTTTTGCATGTGGGCAGGTACAGACTCAGTAGGACAAACCATGCCATGCTTTCAAGAGGAGCTGAAACATGGACTTTTAGTGCCCACTCTGAGTTTAATTATTGATGGCCAGTTCCATTTTTAAACAGTTGGAGGCAGAATGAGATTCCAGAACCTAAATTGCAGCCTGCAGCGCTTGTCTATGGGTCAGTGAAGGGTGAGGTGCAGGATCTCAGTCTATCAGAAGGGGGCACTGTTGTTAGGGCTGTGGGACTAGGGGGAGGGGCCCTCAGAAGCCAAGCTGCAAAGTTTTATCCCTCCCTGCCCAGGTGGGGCAGTGTGCTGCAGACCTGACAGCTCCCTGGGGTGCTGAGCTGAAAACCTCAGTGGGACTGGGGAGGACGGGCAAGGGAGGACTTCATGGGGGACAAGAGAGGCCCTCAGTGAGGCCCCTGTGCATGGTGTCTCTCAGGAAGTATCACTGTGCTGGCCTCGTGACCCCTGCTCACAGCCAGCAAAGTGACTCACAGGGGTCACAGGCCCACAGGCTCTGAGGCACTCCCAACTCTTGACTAGCTCTGCTGGGTAGCAGGCTTAGACCTCTCCCAAGAGAACATCTAGAGGATGCCCTGAAACCGCCAGGGAGAGCCTGCTGGGGCTCTCTTTTCAGCAAGGATCTGCAGGTTGGCCACAGGGTAGGACCTCAGGCTAGCATTTTGAAAGCACAGCCTCTGGGCCCAGCCATTGGGACACCAGCAGGTGCCCTGCTAGGTTAACAGAGCCTAAGCCCTGAGAGTTACAGCCTTAGCCTGTGGCCTCAGCTGTCAGGTCAGGTTTCAGGAAGGCTGAAGTCTTTCAGGGGTCTGTAGAGCCGTTGAGGCTGGGGTCATGGTGGAGGTACCCCAAGGTGGTGGCCAGGCCTGCAGAACTGAGAGAAGCACCCACCATCCTGCCCAGGCTCTTTGCAGCTACAGCCTGCCCCCACTAACACTGCCTTCAAATCAATTCCCCGTGGCCTCAGGTAGTTGATGTTCTGTCACTTGTAACCAGATATATCACCCTGAACCTACTGGCTCAGAAGAAGCTCTGGATTCTTAACAAGATCCCCAGGTGATTCATGCCAAGCCTCGCTTACGAACAACTGATGTTCAGGGCTGCCAATTAAGGGGCTGTGCCGCTGGACCCACATCTTCGTGAGGAATCTTTCTGGGTTCCCACAGGCCTTCCCCCACACTAGTGTGGATGTCCCACGTGCTCTCCCATCCCCGTGACCCACAGCAGGACAGGAAGGGGCCTAAGCCCCTCCCCATCCCAGATCAGCCAGGGACCAGGAGGGTCCAGGAGCCCTAGGTCCTTTCCAGAAAGGAGATTGAGACAGAATGGAGGACAGGGCTGCATCACAGAGGCAGCATGGAGTACGAGGGGCGGGATCCTATCCCCGGAACTGCCAGCTGCCCTATAGACTGTGCCAGGCCTCAGCTTTAGGTGCCACTCCTGCAGTGCAGTCACTTCTGAAAGGTTCAGTATGTGAATGAGGGAGGGACACAAACACAAAGGCCACATCAGCTTCCTCTCAAATGTCCTGTGGTTGAAAACATGAGCTTTCCCTTGACCTTCTCTCCTCCTCATTAGAAATGGAGATGCGATGGTTGGAACTGAAGCAGCCTTCTGGGTCAGTGAAGGTTATACCACATACTGAGAAACATAAGCTGGAGAGCTGTGGAGCTCAAAACTAATCACCTCTAGGCTTTGTCTACGAAAGAGAGGGTGGGAGGTGGGTGAGGGTGCTGGATAGCAAACTAACACGTAAGCAAATAATAACTTCATATATAATAATAAAGTAAATGATGGCAGCCCTCTGAGTACAAAAATGGAGTGAGGGGAAAGAGAGTTCCAGAGAGGGACTGAGAGGAACTCAGTGCAGAGCTGTCATCGAAATGCCGCCATAAATAAACGAAGTCACTGAGCGGTACTTAGGAGGGCTGCCTCGTTAAGATGTGTAGAGACACAATGGCCATAAACTTGATTGGTTGGACCCCACGAGGACTTGTTGATGTCAAAAGACACCACCAGGAAATGAGCACATAGGGCATAGAACAGGGAGGATTATTTGCAACATGGATATCTGAGAGAGGAGTTCCATCCGAGGAGAAAGACCAAAGCAGTAAGGAAAGATGCCGCTCAGTGTAGAGTGGACAGGACCGTGTGTGCACACAACTTATGGAGACCATTTAGTGATGGATGTGCACATACGTGTGCTTTAGGTGGACCACGTGGGATTGGATAACATATCAGGAGGCTCATGCCTGGAGAAGACCAAGTCTCCCGCTATCCTCAGCCTGTAGCTCTTCATCTAGAGGCAGAGTGTTGTGAGATTTCACCCACCCTTACCGTTGGTAGAAAGTAAATTGGTTGGCCATTTTGGAAAGAGACTAGCCTGTCTAAAGACAACCACACATCACCTCTGACCAAGTGGGTCCTCTTCCAGATCTGTACCCCACTGAGAGCCTGGGCACAGCCACAAGAAGAGGCACAAACTCACGCTCACCAAACTCACACTCACCAAGGCACTGTGGACACCCCAAATACAGAAGCACCTCACTAACGGTGACACCAGGAGAGGTAGAATTGCACCCTGGAAGCCAAGACCTTCTGAGTACCACCAGCACACAGACCTCTGCCCCTCCTGTACCTCCCAGCTTCTGGCTTTGTGGGCAGAGTGACCAGGGGTCGAGGGTAGAACCGATCAGTAGAGGGATGTTTGCGATGTGGGGAGGTCAAAGGGGTTCTGAGGGAGAAGGCTGTGACAGACCAGTCTTTAGCCATAAATCTGCAAACAATTTTATGCCACCCACCTGCCTAGTGTCAGACAAAGAGTGTCCCACACGAGGAGCAATGAAAGCAGAACAGAGAGGCCAGGTGACTGAGAAACATGACCCCAGATGAACTCATTCCGTTGCCACAAAAACTCTCCATGAGGTGGGAAAATGCTCACCGTGCCTAATGCACCCAGGCACAGGGAAGCCTGGCCTTCATTCCTAAGCTGATGTCCGTGACACCCTGTCACCAAGGCTGTGTGCTAACTAGTTGTCTGTCAATGTGGCATAAGCCAGGGTTATCTGGGAACAGGGAACCTCAGTAGAGACCATGCCTCTATCAGATTGGCCTGTGGGCAAGTTGGTGGGGGCATTTTCCTAATTAATGATTGATATAGGAGTGCCCAGTCCACTGTGAGCAGAACGACCGACCTCTGG
>LOJH01027063.1:0-12846 GCA_001685095.1 Ellobius talpinus
CTTCCCTCCCTCCCTCCCTCTCATACTAAGTTGAAACAACTTAAGATAGGTCTCCATTATGACCAGAAGCCTGGTTTATGTTGATGTAGGTTGAGCTTGTCTATCTGCCAGCTCCATCCCACATGTCAATTAGGGCAAGCTGCTCGTTAAGGCTTTTCTGGTCTTCCTCCATCTGGTGCGGAGGCCTATCTCTGGGTAACCACAGCAGCTACTGTCATCTTTGAAGGCATAAAAGCCTCTAAGAAGACACCTTCCCCTGCCTTCTAGCTGAAACTCCCTCGCTGTCAATCATCAGCTTTTCTAAGGTCGTGCCACAGGCCCAGCTCCTCCGCGTCGCGTCATTTCTTCCTTAGACGAGACTGGGATCGAGGGTGTCTCTAACAATGAGAGAGAGTCTCATCTCTTTAAGATGATTTAGATGTCAAGGGGACCTGATAACAAAGGAGCCATGATCCTGCATACAGTGCTGCCCTCCCTCAGTTTTCTCCATGTCTTCCGGAAGGTCAGGGTCTTGGAGCGGAAGAGAACATGGCTTCCTTCTGGAGGGCCCCTTCTACACCGTGCCCTACACCATGAGTCTCTCTGTTTCCTAAAAGCCACACCCTCCTCACACACTCTCATCTTTAACTGGATGGGGTGAGGATGATGTATCCACTCCCTGCTTTGGTTCCTCTGCTTCCTTTCGGGACATTCTGTGGCCTGTCGTTCATTAGACAGCATGCTTACTCTGAACAGAAACACTTCAGCACAAACAAAAAAATGAGATTAATTTGTCACTTCCAAATATATCATTTCTGCCTGGCAACAGTGTCATTGTTAATTGGTAAGCTACAGAAGAAGTTTGCAGACATGAGGTAGGTAAGCTTATAGTTCATTGTGACATTTTATTTCTGCCACTCTCTCTTAGCCCTTACCCTTCCACAGAGCAGAATGCTTTCTGTGCTAAGGCAGTCCAGACAAGATTGGTGTTGGGGCGTCTTGTCCTGGTAAAATGCTGGAAATGTGCCACATTCGTTCTCACGGCTTCCTTGTAAGAGGCAGGAAGTGGGTGGCCACCTACCAGGGGCCTGGGATGCTATCACAGGCATAGGGCCACAGACATAATCCTTTCAGATATAATTATTTGTGGGTTTTTCACTTAAATCACCTAAAAGGTTATTTTTCTAGAAAGGCTAAGGGGATTATATTGTAATTATTCATAAGTATAGGATACAATGAAGGCCTTCACATGTATGGCCTCTTGACTTCGGCTTGCTTCAGTTTGCATGGGTTAAGACAGTATATTATTATCCACTTTTCACAAACATAAAAACAGAGGCAAAGAGCAATTTATGATTTGCCTATTATTTCTTGACAAGTGGAAATGGAAGTCACAGTAGAAATCCAGGCCTGCAGCTCTGTGTGGTGTCAGATGCCACAATCCCTCTACTCAAGAGGATCAAACATTTGAGACTGGTCTGGACTGCATGGCAGAACCCCAGAAGGAAAGAAAGAAATCACTGAAGAGAAAGAGTCAGAGATAAAGAAAAGAAATCCAGGGCTTTCTGAGTCTATGTCCGGGAGTCATTTTTCTACACTGGGATTTGTTGTTCAGTGGGAATGCCAAGGGTCCTGGGACCCATTGGGGACCTGCCACAAGGGAAGACAGAGAGCAAAGGGTCAGGGCTCCATATTTCACTTCCTGGTCCTCGCAGATCAGCTCTATGTACATCTGGTTCACCAACAGACTTTCTATTCAACCTTTCGTTTAAAGACTTTGCTTAAAACCGTGCGTGCTGTTTGGACTCCCAGAGCCATGCTGTAAAGGGCATGAGAGTGGTAGGGATTCACAAGGGTTAGTGGGTTGTGAGAAGGCAAAGCAATTGAAGACTACAGCTCCTTTGGTATCATCCAATATACAATAGACTCCAGGTAGCACTTCTACGTAGCTGCAACTGTGTTCTTAAGTGGGTTATCCATCAGAGAGTCATAAAGACACAGGATATATTCTCAGTGGCCATGAAACCTATTGAGAGCATGGGACTGCTACACAGCAAAGTGCACAAATGCAGATCATTTAATGTGATGATGCACACATAACAGTGGTTCAGAAGATTCTAGAGCCTTCTACCTATTCACTCTGCTATTGTCCTCCACTGCTGAGCCTTGTTCAAGGGCCAAACTCCCCTTAAATCCTTATGGCTTTTTATTCTTAAAAAGATAAAGGAGGAGGAGAAAGAGGAAGAGAAGAGGAAGAAGACAGCATTCTGGGAAACAAGGCTCAAGGAAGAGATAAAATTTTAAAGATTTTTTTACATGTACGTGTGTGTGCATACGAATGAGCTTACATGCATTATATGTATTCAGAAGTCCAAGTGGACCAGGCAGGAACAACAGATGCCCTAGAGCTGAAGTCACATGCAGTTTCTGAGCATGTGATGTTCACCATAACAGTGCTGGGAACAGAGCTGGGGTCTTCTGCAAGAACAAATGTTCTTAAACTCCGAGACATCTCTCAAGCCCTGGGATGTATTCTTTTAAATGGAGGGTTCTACAAAGGAAAAATCCAGGGTGAAGACAGAAAAAAAAACCTGAATTGCCAATGGTCCCCATTAATGTTGATGAGGAAGATAATTTAGGGTAAATTCTTCCATGTTGTTCCATGTCTCTCTTCATTGGTGCATATATATCTTGGCACAGGACCACACATCTACGTGCTCAGACAAGGGAACTAAAGCTTATGTCCTACAGCCACTTACCTGTCCCTGAATCAACCTTCTCTCCAGTCCTTGGGCAGGTAATAGCACTCTGCNGGGGGGTTATGTGGGAAATAGAAACAAGACTAGTTAGAAATTGCAGAGAACCAAAAGCCAGTCTGTGGAGAATATGTCTGACCATAATGTAGCAAACATTCTAAATAGAACTCATTCATCATCCTTACAGAAACAGCTCTTGCCTGGTGGGGGTGGTTCCATAAGGCGGTATGCACGAAATATGAATCAACTGTATTTTCTCCATGAGTTACATGAAGCTGGATATCTCAAAAGTCCTCTGTTTAAAGGTCACACATCTGGTAGCAATACCACATAGCCATTCATTTGTGTGCGGCAATACTTAAGAATTCCAGGTAGCCAAAGTAGAAAACAGCTGGGCCTGAAAACACACGTATGGATCCCCATTTAGAAGGTAGAGGCAGGATCAGGAGTTCAAGATCCAGGCTATACAAGACCCTAAAAAAAATTCACTTAACATGGAAAAAAACTAGCCAAATATGCAAAGATAAATATCATAAAGATGTTTGTCAGTTATATATAATCTCTCTGTAATATTCATTAGCTTTTTATTAATTATTGATTCAAATTTTCATATTCTACAAGTTAATGCCACC
Source organism: Ellobius talpinus (assembly GCA_001685095.1). NCBI lineage: Eukaryota > Metazoa > Chordata > Mammalia > Rodentia > Cricetidae > Ellobius > Ellobius talpinus. The sequence goes on from LOJH01027063.1 coordinate 3,368, forward strand.
CTTGATTGTTATTGTGTACTTTTAATTACTTCTTCTTCTTAAAAGGTCTCAAAATGATATCGGGGTTTTGCAAAGCCTGGGTTTTCTTCTACAAGGAGTGACAGCTGAGCTGAAGGCTGCTGGGAAGACTTTGTCCCTCCAGAGAGTCAGTGGAAGCTCTCCAACTCAGTAATGACCATGCATTATTATTTCTTTCCATATTCAAATTTTTCATCTGCTTAATGAATGACTTAAGGTAAAACTGAATGTTTCTTCCTAACTTATACCGCCGTCTCCATCTTCTACAAGAAGATGACTCATGGTCACCGTTTTTATTTTTGCCACAGCCCTTTGTTCAGCCTCACAAATTATTTAAAAAGCATAATCATTCTTGCAAAGAAAAGTTCCGACTCACTGCCAAATGAAAATGATTCATTCTTTAGCAAGAAAACACTAATATTAACAAGAAAATCTCTATAAGCAGAAAAACTGTGAACTCATTTTCTCAAAAGTCTCTCCCACAAGATTATCCGTGCCTTTTGCAAAAGATGTAGGGCTCATATATTTTTAGTTTTCATGTGCATATAATTTACTAAATGTACATCAAATATAATGTATCTACAACATGGTGTCTAAGCCTGAGAGTCAGTATTTTAATATAATTGCCCATTTATATTAAAAGCCTCTTATAAAAATCTTTTCCCCTCCTGAAATATCTCCTTTTCCCCCAATGAGAATAATAGTCATAATTACAGAGTAAGAACACATGACAGATAATGTTCCAATTTTAGAAAATTAGCTCTTTCTTAGCTTTGCAATGAAACCCTTTTTATCTGACTCTGGTGTCGATGTCATATAGAATGAGGGTATTATTTGGCTTTTCAGGGTAAGGAGACACCTAGAAAAAGCACCTACAAAGACAAATTGTTATATTAACTAACACTGATGACACTCAAGGAAAAACAAGGGAACAAAAAAGGAGAGGTTTTGTTTAACTTGAAGCAACCACTCACAATTGCATTTGTTTAACTTGAAGCAACCACTCACAATTGCATTTAAAGTCACTTCTTGAAGGTAAATCAAGTTTTACATCCACAGCCCACTGATTTTCTTCTGGTGAACCCAAGTGTTCACAGGACCATTCCAAATGTTTCTTAGCATTGTGCATGTTTAGATTCATATGTGATACATCCGCCTGACTCAGCATGCCCTCTTCAACTCCTCAAGGCAGGATGCCAATGGGGTTTCACTCATCAATGGCAGTAGGGGGTGGGGGGGGGAGAATGCTGGCCAGTGGATGAGACCAGGCCTACCACTGTGCATGCTCTCAGCAAGCTGCAATTGTTTTATAAGGTAGGAATTTTTGTTTTCCTTTCAGGACTTAATGTTTTAGGACAAAACATCTCCACCAAGCCTATGCTTTGAACACTCTGCCCCCAGGGGCTGGCAATACTTTGGGAGGCTGTAAAAACTTCCTGGCTGGAGTCAGTCGCTAGGGTTATGACTTTGAAAGTTGGGCCAGGTCCCCAGCCCCCTTTTCTCAAGGTCTGTCTCAGTTTCTTATCCTCAGTGTGATAAAGAAGCCCCCTACACTCCACTCTCCTTAGGCAATGATGTTCTTCCTTAGACCTTGAGACAAGGCAGCCAAGTACAAAATCCTCTGAAACTGTGAACCAAAACAAATCATTACTTCTTCAGGTTGTTCTCTTGGACTTTGTAGTCACACTACACCAAAGTAATGAACACACTTCACTATTGAGTAACTGCACATCACTCCAGGACCATACTCATTGTCACAATAGGTAGTTTGTTTTTTCTTTATTCTACAGATAAGGAAATTGAGATTGGGAGAATAGAAAGAAAATCCCCACTTGTCAAGACTGTCAGAGGTGTTATCTATGACAACAGTTATATTTACAACTCTCCCTGCTAGGTCTTCTTCTCTCTACAAGAGAGAGATTTAGTTTCAGAAATCCTAAGTCACAGCAAATTGACCTTGGAATCAAGGTTGCCTTGGCTACGAGAGCCATGTGGTCCTCCTACCACAGAACTGCTTCTTGAATCAATTTTTCTTCATGCTTTCTTCTAGTCAAATAAATGGACCAATGAAAGTGAGTGACCATCCTACCCTTCAAAGAGATTTCGATTTCTCCCAGGAAATGCTCTGAGACTGCTTGTGAAATGTCTCCCCAAGCCTTTTCATCAGCCCAAGGCAGGCAGAAAGAAAGTAATGGAAAGCAGAACCCAAAGTCATCAGAAAGCTGTCGGTCCAGCGAAACTGCCCGTGGTCTTTGAGATAAAGGCAACACGACATAAAGTGTAAGCAGAGGAATCAATACTTTTTAGCCTGTCCTTTTATTCTATTTTTTGAACATGGATGTTTTAGTAGCATGTATATCTGTGTACCACGTACTGACCTGGGGTCTACAGAGGTCAGAAGGGGTCTTTGGATACTCTGAAATTGGTATCACAGATCGTTGTGAGTCACCATGTAAGTGCTAGGAAATGAACCCAGGTCCTCTGGAAGGGCTGTCACACCCCTTCACCACTAAACTGTCTCTTCAGCCCTCATGGGATCAGTTAGTTTAAAAAAAAAAAACATTGCAAGCCTGAAAGAACTGCCGAACTAAACTAGACAGGAAATATACATTACCAACAAAATATCCAGCATTCCAAATGAACTGAAGCCATACTCAAAATCTCTCTGTTTTTAAATCATGAAAGTTTTAAAACAATTTTTCTAAAGAATAGTCATGCTTAAAAAAATCAAAGCAAATTTCTTTCCTATCAAAGGTCAAAAAGGTTTGGTGTGAGCTCCAAAACACAAACCAACATGCACCAATCCACATAAAGGAACCAAAGCTGAGAAGACATACAATCAAGGCCTGTAAGGTAGAGGGTTGATTTTCCAGACAAAATAATTAGATTACTTTCCCTCTCAACAGTTTACTAAAATATGAACAATTAAGGAAAAAATAACCAAAAGGGCCATTATAAAAGAACTTGTTTTTATTCCCAACAATCTAAACATAAGCCAAAAAAATTGACTTAGAGACAGAATTGTTCCTCCAGACCAGATCTGTATGCATGGGCAGAAAGAAGACCGTTCCACTCAGTATCAAAGACGGGGGTCAGTGAAAGCCAGTCGCCTCTCTCAGCTACTGAAATCATCTGTATTATTAAATATGCCTTCCTCCTTGAGAACTGAGAGCAATTTCTGTTTCACCAAGGCATGAAAGGTAAAGCAACAAGGTTTTAATTGGAAAGTGAACATCGCCCCTCCCAGAAGAAGCTGCATTATGGGGGTTCATGTAGCATTTGGTCACATGGCACTATCTTGTAGACTGTAGAGAAAGTTCTGCAATATGAATTGTCCTGAACCAGTGAATGAATCAGCAAGTTGAGAGCCCGGTCTTATGAGGGAGAATAAAATTCTACATTTCTGTCCCTGTTTAATCAAATCTTATCATATCTTACTCATGGCACCTGCCACAGCGTCTGTTCTTCGACAATGGGGAAATACACAGGTTTGCTCCTTTCCTGTTAGTTTTAGCTCCTCCCTGTGCCATAGAGCTGGAAATAAATCAGCTTAAAAGATAAAGCTAGGGGTTCTGGAAATGACAAGAAAGGGAGTGAGGAGACTGCAAAGAAAAGGGGCAGAGGGCATAAAGCAAGCCCTTGAAAGCTGGGTTGATGAGGAAATGAGGGTTTGGGGAGCCCTTCGCCTCGAGATAATCAATTTAAACCTGTCACCGGTATGTCCATGTTATACTGCTGCTGGAAACTGCTGCCATCTGACAAACGACCTAGGGGATGTGACCCCACCACCACCAATTTGGTTAATCTCTTAGGCAAAATTGACCTGGTTTTCTCTTCTTACCTCTAGTACACAGTGGTCTTTTCCCAGTGTCCCCTGCTAGATCTGCATCTGTATTCAAGGGAACACAGCTGCAGATATGATATCAAACCTTCCTCATCACACAGCAAATATGTTCTTCCCTCCAGAGATTCTTGTAGGTCTATTGTAACCTCTTTCTCCTTTAAGGATTATGTTGAAGATGCCTGTGTCCTTGACAAAGGTAGATCATGTGGACTGCCCTTTCAATTCCTCTAACTCAAATTGCTTCCAGTAAAATACGATGGGTTTTATTTAGCCGTTCATGCTGTAGAAGTGGTGCCATATCAGAACCCAAAGGCTTAGTTGCTTTACTAAGCTCTATCATTCTGGTTTATTTATACAACAAAACGAGAGGTTCACCCAACAAAATGAGGGTGAGAGGATCACCTTCATGTATCACCACAATTGATGAGAATCTGGATAAATCATGGCATCCAAGGAAAGTAGAATGGAGGATTCTGTGGTAATTAGGAGAAGAGGTCTTTAATAGTTGAGTGTTTCCACTGACATTAGGAACCTTTTATTTGTGAGACTATTCTAAAAACTGTCCCTATATTTCTCCAATGAGCTCTGTGCTCTTTTCTCACAGGTTCTGTTTCATTAGGGCTCTATCCAAGCAGAGCCTGATTTCATTAAGATTCAGCCATGAACACTAGATAACATTAATCAGTGAATAGTCAAGAAGACACAGAAGTTCTGGCACCAAACATCCCAGAACTGATCATCACCCCCAGATAATGCCAAAAACACAGCATGTTCTTGAACTTGAATGGCTGCTTGGATTAACCAAGTTTACTCACTATGTAGGATGTTCATTCTTTCAAATCTGAGAATAAAGGTTCAAACTCATCTGAAGACATCTGATTTTGCCCTCTTCCAAAACTGTCAATTGATTCCTTAACTTGCAGCCTTTACGAAATTATAAGTCCCCAGTTGAAACCTAAGTGGACATAGACATCAGTCAAACTCACCATCTCTATGAGAACAAGGGCATTGTACCTGCTTGGTTCCTCAGTGAAAGCCTTTTTTGGGTGGTGTAGAAAAGAAAATGTAGTATCATTCAACAGGATCACTGCCTATGACAAAACCTGCACTGTCCCAGCTCCACTGTCCCTTTCATATTGTGGATTTAAGGCAGTGCTTTGCAGTGGCAGTCTTCCAATGAGCGACTTTCTTTTCAATGCCCAGGAAATTCAGCTCTCTAATGTATGTCCTACCCAAACCTACCAGAATCCAAAAGAGTAGATGCCCATACAGGAATCTGCTGTGCCACTGATAGCATGGCCCATCTGTCCCTTAAGTTCCGAGGGTATTCTATACTTCCCAGATTTCTCAAAAATATAGAGACCTTTCTGCTTTTCTGGTCTCATCTCTTAGTAGTTCACAGTGTTATCTCCTTCTTCATGCATGAATTGTATGGATAAATATTCCCAAGTTTCCCTAGTAACTTCCCAAACTTCTCTCCTAAGCCCCCAACCTACTTCTTTTATTGTTGAAAACTCAAATAATTTAATCATAACACTATAAAGAGGAGAAAACCATAACTCTAACAAGATTACTCCACTGCTTTCTTGAAACTAAGTAGCAATTATTCTATTCTACCCTAAATAGTTTGTGTCTGTCCCTGTACCAAATAGAAAAGATATTGCCTCAGGTTCTAAAATTTGTAAATCATCAAATTATTCCAATCCAACAGCATAAAGAAGCTGATCCACCATTAGCTATGCTTTGAGTATGGTTCACCACCTCCCAAATTCATGTTGAAATTTAATCCCCATTATGAGGCATTAAGAGGTAGACAAGGGGGGAATGTTAAGTGGTTGGAGCTCCACAGTCATGATGGATTACTCCAGCCATCAGTTAATGAACTCGTGTTGTGTCACAATGGGTCTGCTGGGAAAGCCGGTTTGGCTAGGTGCATCACAGGCATCCTGTCTCTTGCCATTTGATGCTCTATGCTGCCTCACGATGCTGGCAACCAGAAGTCTCATGAAGCAGAACCATGGGCCAGGATAAATAGCATTACTATTAACCAACATGGCCAATGGGATTGTGTGCTTAGTAACAGAATACAGACCAATATGCTAGATTAGTTCTCTGTAGGTGTGAGCAGCCATCATTATAGTGAGCCCTGCAGTCTTAACTCCTCATCAAGAGTTTATCTGTTTTCTCTATGAAAACTAGTCTTCAATGAAGATAAGAAGTAATTTCAGAAACCTGTTTGTTGTGCTACAACTGTCCCTCCTACTCAATCTTTATTCTTTTTTAGTGTAATTATTAATATTAAAATGAACATTCTCTTAATTTGGAAGTTGCTCTTTTTTTTTCAAAGTAGGAAGAAAAGGATACATTATAAAACTACCAGAATCTTGGGTTAGCTTATCACATTTCTTATGGCCCCTGATGTAGTTCTAGCCCCAGAAACCCCCCTGTCAGACTGGCATTTCACGCCTGGATGAGGCTTCATCCCAACTCTTCCCCCCTCACCCCCAATTCTAATAATCTATGTCAACAATGAAACCAAGGGCCTTCTTCCCTAAGCTGGTGCCACTGAATCCAACAGGAAATACCAGAGAGTACTTAATCTGCCTGGAGATAAGGCCAAGGCTCTGGTTCCAGGTTCTCCATGGCAACCTCTAGAGATACATATCTAGTATGTTAGTGACTTGCTGACATCACAGTCTGCTCCTTGAAAGAGGGGCAGGCAGCAGCAAGAGTCCCTTATTACCATCATGATAATGATGCTGCCATTAAAATAATGCTGTGGAGAGGGTGTGGAGAAAGCCGCTTTTCTATAGATGAAATTGCTGTCCAAGATAAAAGCAGAGCGTGTACCACTATTGTCTGCTGTCTGCGTTAGAAAGAAACGTGGATTCTGAGCAGATAAAATTCCATTTTAATTTAGAAGGAAACTGAATCTATTTTTTTTTTTTAGTTTCTGGTCAATACAACTGAAATGAACTGCAAAATAACCAGTATTTATAACTATAGCACTAACCTAAGACCTTTGTGGTCTTAGTTGACTCTTACAGCAAGCATTGAAATAAAAAGGAGATGTCTGTGTCTGTGGGAAAGTGCGAAAGTGAGCCTACAGCACTGGACAATAGTTTCCCCCAATCTACTGATTCCTCTCCAGTGGTCCTTGGGAATGAGCGTATCAAGCGAGGAGGCGGGATCTCACTGAGGAAAATATGTCACTGGGGCATCCCCTCTGGACTACATCTCATCTTCATCCTGCCCTGTATCCCCCTATCCTGTTTCCTAATGTTCCTGTTGCCACCCATCTTCACCGCCATGATGCTCTGCCAGAACACAAGAGGTCAAGTGATGGATTGAACTTTGAACCCTGAGCTAAAAAAGATCACCTTTTTTCAGTTAAGTCTTTGGTTACAATCATGGAAACTTGAACAATGCAGGCACCTTCTGTCTGCTTCCAATGCTTCAGAGTTTAAAGCTATACTGAGGGAAACATTTTGCCATCCACTTTTGTACAACTACTGTTAATAACCATATTTGAAATCAATTTGAATATAATAGCATTTTGTCTTGTTTTACGCTGAAAAAATACTATATGATACCGAATGTGGTGGCACACATCTATAACTGTGGCACTCAGAAAGTTGAGGCAGGAGAATCAGAAATTGCAGACCAGTCAAGGCTAGATAGCTTTATTTTGTCTCAAAAAGAAAAAGACACATTTAAAAAAAGAAATTATTTTATGGATATCTTATTTATCCAATAACTAAGCACTTCATAGCAGCATTGTTTGTCATAGCCAGAAACTGGAAACAACCTAAAAGACCCTCAACCGAAGAATGGATAAGGAAAATGTAGTACATTTACACAATGGAGTGCTACACGGCAGAAAAAAATAACGACATCTTGAAATTTGTGAGCAAATGGATGGATCTAGGAAAAATATTGAGTGAGGTAACCCTGACCCAAAAAGATAAATATAATATGAAATCAGTCATAAGTGGTTTTTAACATAAAGCAAAGAAAAACCAGCCTACAATTCACAACCCACAGACAACAATGAGGACCCTAAGACAGACATACATGGATCTAATCTACATGTGAAGTAGAAAAAGACAATATCTCCTGAGTAAATTGGGAACATGGGTATCATGGGAAAGGGTAAAAGGGAGGGGAGAGGAAGGGAGGGGAGCAGAGAAAAACATATAGCTCAATAAAAACAATTTAAAAAATAACTAAACACTATTTTAAGCATTAATTTTTCTCTTGATGGAGGCCTGCTATCACAGTAACATCCAGTAGAGTCTCCAGATCTGTCCTTTGAGGAACTCTCGGAGCACTAGCAGCAGACTGAGGGAGGGTCACACATCAGAGGCCAGCCAGAACCACAGAACAAGACCACATCCCAAGAGAATTTGCTTTAATTTATTTTTCAGTTTTCTAATCAAGGGAAAGTCATGAACTGACTCTCCTTTTGTGAAGCCAACATAGGAAACAGTTTGAAAGCTTGTGATCTTCCCATACTATAAAGGCCTAGGAGACTGAAAGTTGAGCACACATATACACATACATGTGCGAGCATGCATGTGTGTTCCCACACACACAAACATGCCCTCCATAAACATGCTAAAGTAGTATGTAGCAGTGTGCAGAAGCAGTGTCAGCTGGACGAATGAGTGCATAACTGTAGAGGCTACCTAAGCACCAGGGTTACTGCAGGAGCTGCTTCCACTCCTTCAGCCAATAGACTTTAAGATACCAGCCCACTTGGGCATGGTCTCACTTGCTTTAAAAAACAGTGGTAGCTGTGTGCTCGCTCTCTTGCTTCCAGCTCCATTTCTGGCTACTAGACTCCTTTCCTGAGTGCGCAGAGGGCTGTAGTCTGGGACAGTGATCTGTAAGTTGTTTCCCTTTAAATAAATAACCATTCTATTAATCATAATTCCAAACTGGTGTGGGNTTCCACTCCTTCAGCCAATAGACTTTAAGATACCAGCCCACTTGGGCATGGTCTCACTTGCTTTAAAAAACAGTGGTAGCTGTGTGCTCGCTCTCTTGCTTCCAGCTCCATTTCTGGCTACTAGACTCCTTTCCTGAGTGCGCAGAGGGCTGTAGTCTGGGACAGTGATCTGTAAGTTGTTTCCCTTTAAATAAATAACCATTCTATTAATCATAATTCCAAACTGGTGTGGGATTGTTTGTGACTTACGCCTCCACCAGGGTGTTGATGCCCATGTCACGAGGAGTAGTACCAAGTCTAGAGCTATGGCAGAAAAGCCACCAACTGCACTTTTCTTTCTGCTGTCACCAGTGGTGTCATCTCTGTGTCCTGGCACCACTCCCTATCCAGTCAGGGTTTCTGACACATGACTATCCTTAAGAATTAAAAAGGATATTGGCAGTGGTGGTACACCTTATATCCCAGCACTCAGGAGACAGAGGCAGGCAGACCTCTGAGTTCAAGGCTAGCCTGGTCTACAGAGCTATCTCTGAGATAGCCAATGCTACACAGAGAAACCCTGTCTTGAGAAAAGAAGATAACAACAATGATGAAGAAGGAGGAGGAGAAGGAGGAGGAGAAACTACAGTTAGGATGGAAAATAAATAAATTTAATAATTTTTTAAA